>KK112704.1:7377-97612 GCA_000611955.2 Stegodyphus mimosarum | reverse complement strand
TCACTGTAGCTAACGCCGAAGCAGTAGGAATGCTTGCCCCTTTTAAGTAATTACTTTTATTCTACTTAACACCGTAATTTGTGTCCCTTTTCTTTGAGCTTATTATTAGAAGCTTCTCGACTTTCCACGTCGAGTCTAATGAATTCGAGAAGTTCTGTTAGGCTGTAGTGTTGTTTAGAATATCTTTTTCTATTAAACTCCAGATTCATATCGTCTGGTAAAAGCTTTAAAATAACAGGTCCTAAAAGGGTTCCATAAGCATCCGACACAATACCCAATGAGTTTAAACTTCTTATATTAATTTCGCAGGAATCGTAAAGTGTTCTTAGTGCTTTTACATTAGACGAAGTTCTAACCGGTTCAAGATTCAAGAGTTTGTTCATATGCGAAGATACAACCAAATCTGTTCGTCCAAATCTTTCTTTAATTAAACTTATACAGGCATCATAATTTTCGTTGGATAATGCAAACCCAGATACTGCATTTAAAGCAGGTCCTGCGAGTAAGGATTTAAGATAAGTAAACTTCTCGACCTTTGTTAACTCATTATTATTACCAATAGCATTTTCAAAAGAATTATAAAATTCCAAAAATAAACTAGGATCACCATAATATTTAGGAATTGAAATTTTAGGTAACCGAATGTTAGTTTTATTTTCAATCTTTACCGCAGCAGTAAGGTTACCAGACGATTCATTTTCAATGTTCACTATCTGAGAATTTGAGTTAAGTTTCTTTTTAGCCCTAAAAATACATAAACTAATTTTTTCATCATATTCTAACACAGTATTACATTCTGTTTCAATATCGGACTCGTCCCCTTTAAAACAGTCTAGTATTTTTCCATTAATTTCTTTTAACTCAGATTGTTTAGACGTTAATAAAAATAATTTTTCTTCTATCATATTCTTATCATAAATGTCATTTTTAATTTCAGATTCTAAAACATTTACTATTTTAGAAATAGCCTGTCTCAAAGTTTTTCTAGCAGCTTTCAATTTAACAAAATTGTCTGCCATGATAACAACAAAAATAATTTGATTCTCTTACCTGTTGCAGGCTTCAATAATTTAATCCTAATTGCTAAACTCACTTTTCAAGGAAGAACCATTCACCAAAACATTTATCTTGCCGCGTTCCGTGCAAATGAATATTTTCTTCGATAACACCACACTCTGCATTCTTAAATAAAAAAAACTGTTCCAGCGCAACAGGGCGCCAAAAAATATTAAATAATCTAATCTAATGTTCAGGATACTGATCAAGAACACACACAATCTTAACATCACAAAGGCAAAGGAACACTATGATTCAGGTTTTTACTTTCAAGTTTATTCAAGACAAACACTAATTCAACTGGCGCTGCCAGATCCAAAGACAAGAAGTTATATCACCGGAAAGATTTACGCCCACTTTGGCGATTAAAATAAATTTCAACATAAAAATTTCTTACATGAGAAGATGAAGACCCGCTACGACACAAGAGCTACTGGACATCGCTTCAACGAAGGAGACAAGGTGTGGTTATGGAATCCGACTCGTTGAAAAGGACTTTCTCCGAAACTACAGTCACCTTGGGATGGTCCTTACACAGTCCTAAACAAGCTGAACGATGTCGTGGTTCGGATCCGTAAGTCATCGAACTCTAAACATAAAGTCGTTCATTACGACAGGTTAGTTCATTACTATGGCCATAGTACGTAGTGTATACAGTTGTAAATAATAATGTAAATGGTATAAGACCATGGTCCTATTTGTATTTAGTATTTGATTTGTATTTGTTTAGTATTTGATAAGTATTTGTATTTGATAGCATTTGTACTTGATAAGTATTTGTATTTGATAGCATTTGTATTTGATAGTATTTGTAGTTAGTATTTGATAGTATTGAATTGTATTCAGCGTTGGATAGAATTTAATTTGCTGAAAGTCACTTATTGCAATTATTATTTATTTTGTTATTATAATGTTTCTTATTATAGCACTGAGGCCTTAGTTGTAAGTTTGGCTTCCTGTCCCAGGATTGTATCCCCGGGACGTGCAGCCCTTGGGAAGGGGGCAATGTTACGAATTTCACATTTATTTGGCTATTTATTTAGAATTGTAATTAAAATTCCTTTTTATTTCCCCGTGCAACACAGACGATTTTTGAAGAGAAAGCTACATCGAAAAAAAAATAGCAATAAAAATAAAAGAGCGCGTGCTTAATAAATAAATATCTCGTAATTACTGTTGCCATCCAGAAAACTCTAGAAAAATCGTGATTGTTCTACTGATAATTAAAGAGCTTATAAAAGCCGAGGTGAAACACCTCATCTCAGTTGTTGTTGTTGCTGTTATACTTGTAGCTGTAAAAAGCGAACTGCTGTTTGTTTACTTAATGCTGTATTGATTGTAGCGATTTCGCTGTGAGACAGAATTATTTTATCTTTTTGAACTGAGTTTTTGCTAAACGTTTGAGATATTGTGATATTGTGCGAAGATCTGTGAAGAAATATTTCAGCATTTTAATTTATTTCTTGTGGAAAGAATAAATTTTTGTTAACTTTTTAACGACTTGTGCATTCAATATATAACGAACCCGTACGCACGCAACAATATGTTCGTTATATTTTTGGAAAATTCTGTATTTCAAATATTAGCTTAGTGTTTATAATTATTTAATTTTTTGACCGTTGGGTTTATTCTTGATCAAATATTACGAAGTACTTCAATACAAGCTGTGCCTCTAAATCTTGACCAGCCACAGTTTAATACATTTTGTTCAAAATATGCTTGCATTTTCTTTTAAAATTTTGGGTAAGTATTTTATTCATAGTGAGAGTCATGGGTAATATATTTGCGAATGGTGATATTGTGGAAGAATTGCTTGATACAAATTCACAGGAATGGCCATATATAATAGTTTACCCGGAGATCTGTAGTGGAAAGGAGGCCCTGTGGCCCAAAGAGTTTCAAGAGAGAAGGCCTTAGGAAGTTCAAAAACTTTAAATATATTATTAATATATATTATACCGCAAGCAAAGACTGGCTATCAGAAATGACTGTGGAACGAAATAGTTTCCGAATAGTGTTGATAAAAAGCTTATACTTCTTTAGGGAGAAAAGCAAGTTGGGGTACGCTTAATGGATTATTGGATCTGCCAATCCACTGGATGCTGGATTTTGGGACTTTTACTGTAATATCAGCATATTAAAATGGGCTAAATTATGATAGTTTGCTGGGCCACAAGGTGCCGAACTAAAAGTCATAGAGACTGTATTTAAATTGATTGATAATTCACAGTAACTTAATGTAGATTATAAAAGTTTAAAACTCCCTAAAATTCCAAATTTCTTGTAAGATCAAGTGTCAATTTCCACTTTATAAATTTATTTTAAAATTATACGCTTTGATTATATAATTTAACAAGTATTTCTTTAAAAAAGAATACTTCTTTTTTGAATACTGTACATTTTTCGTAGTGCAAGTAAGCAGTTAAGCAACGTAAGCAGGAAAGCAATTACCTACACAAACCTTGGTATAACTTACCTGTAACCCAAATTCCAACAGCAGATGAGTGGTGAAGTCGACGAACTCTGGTAGTTTGACCTGGCTTCGATTCTAGACGAAAGGGTTGGCTTCATGGCCCCATGTGTAACGCGGTTAGGAACCAGGTTTCCTTAGACAGCCATCCCTAGTCAGATAGCCCTCAAGTGCTTAGCTATAATCAAAATAAACCCAAACTTATCAATCGAAATGTTGTCACTCTTGTCCGATGAATCTTAATGTACACTGGTGTGGAAAACTTAAGCAACAATGTAAAAATTTAGCAGATAGCCATAAAATTGCAGAAAAGGCGGTCTGAACATCAGTACAATGAACACGTAAGTCAGTAGAAACGTCATGCGTAGGCAAATATCAGGAACGAAATGTCAGAGGCGACGTGAGCGTACACAAAACACGCGATGTCGGCGCGCGCAGCTCAACAGTAGAATAAAAGGAAGGACGGAGACGCAATTCAACATATTCGCTGCAAGTGCCAGTGAGACAGTTCGTGAAATATGGCTAGAAGAAATCACCTGGACGACTTCACACGTGGAAGAATGATCGGAAAGCTGGAGGAGGGGCGTGCTGTCACCAGTGTAGCTGCAGAGTTCGGAATCAATAAAAGTGTCTTTTCGCGCGCTTAGAAACGTTCCAAACCACAGGTACAGCTGTTAGAAAGGTTGGTGGTGGCTGCCCGAGGACGATATCTGCAGGGGATCACCGATATATCGGCCTGCAGGCGAAAAGAGGCCAACAGCAGTCAGCAAGCGCCATTGCTCAGCAACTCTGTACAGCAACGGGGCGACAAGTGTCGCAGTTTACTGTGGCAGACGCCTTCACAAAGGGGGCCTATTTGCCCGCCGTCCTGAACGCTGCCTCCCGTTGAAAGTTGGCCACCGATGCCACCGTTTACAGTGGTGCAGAGAGCACAAAAACTGGACAACTGATCAATGGAGTCGTGTCCTCTTTACGGATGAGAGTCGGTTCAGTACCAGAAGCGATTCTCAACGCGTTTTGATTTGGAGAGAGGTCGGGACTCGGTTTTATCCCAGTAACATCAAGGAAAAACACCGTAACGGTGGTCCTGGAGTTCTTGCGTGGGGAGGCATTATGCTGAACGGGCGAACTGAGCTCCACGTTTTCGACAGAGGGTTTGTAACCGGGGATCGCTATTGTGAGGCGGTACTCCTTCCCCATGTGCGTCTGTTCCGAGGTGCTATTGGCCCAGACTTGATTTTTATGGATGACAATGCACGGCCACATCGAACTCTTGCTGCTGAGGAGCTACTGGAAAGTGAAGATATCACTCGATTGGATTGGCCAGCGTAATCTCCAGATTTAAATCTCATCGAACATGTGTAGGATGCTGTGGGGAGACGCATTGCAGCACGCTTACATCCTCCGGAGAACATCCAACAACTCAAACAGATGCTGGTTGAGGAATGGGCACTCCTACAGCAAGAAATGTTGCACCAGCTGTTTCTGAGTATCCGGAGACGAAGCGAAGCAACTATTGCAGTGAGGGGTGGGCATATCCCATATTAACTAACATCTGCTTGTTGTTATTCCTCTTGGATAGACAATCATGAGTCACGATACTATGCGTTCAATAAAGCTTGTTTTTGTTTGATTCCATAGCGTATGCATTGTATTCCTTCAGCTCCGATGCTTTCGTCATCCTTTACATACATAATATTACATACATAATATTACCTTTATTTCTGCATTCTATGTCTCTCAGTCGATTTCTCGTGGAGTTATGGCAAAAAACCCTGCTTTCTTAAGTTTTGCACACCAGTGTAATTAACTGTAGCTCGAGAATAACATAAAATCACTTATTCCACTTACAAATAACAAGAAATTATATATCATGTGTGTGGAATTAAAATCTATAAAGGCTTGTTAATTTATTACAATTTAAAGCATTTTACAGTTCTAACTCTAGTACTTAAGACACATCCAATGATTGCTAATAACGTAAAAATTAAATTACTTTGTTTATAATTTATGGGCAGTGTTTTAATCTCCAATTAGCGCAAATGTAAATTTTTGTTAGGGTACACGGAATTCTTGATTAAGTGTGATAATTCATAAAACATATGTGCATAAATCTGTTGCTGTCTAGCAGTCAGATGTGCCGAATCTTATTTTAATTATTGGAATATGATACTCTATTATGCTTGTCTGACGGCCTTTAATGTAACTCTTTGTAATTGAAAATTAAAAAAAGGTTTTCATTCATTTTTAGTGGAAGGCTTATAATGGACAAGGAAAGGAACAATGGTTTTCATAGTTTCAATATTCATATTTAATTTAACAGAAACCGGGATTTCCAGAATAGTTAAAAATCATCGTCGAAAGACAATTGTAGAAAAAGCAAAGTATCCCCCAATTTTTACTTTCGCCAAAAAAAAAAATCGCTAGCTTAAATTCCTTAATGAATGAAACGAAGATCTATGCAACATTTTGTTTATGAATCATACAATGTGAAAAGCAATAAAATTATATGCGTTGAATCTGAAAGCATAATCCGTTATAGTAAATAGTAATAAGAGTAGTAAATTTATCGCGCTGCCAATTTCTGTGAGTTTGGCTGATTGGTTTTTAAGATTTTACGAATATCAAGATTTTCCACAAATGCCCAACTAATCTACGAATCTCAGATGTTTCTTGTAATTTTTAATTTTCATGATAATTAACGAATTTTTTTATTTATTAAGTAAATTTAATAATTCTTTGCATTAGTATTTGCACAAGAAGTGTACTGCAAAGTAACCCATTTTCAAAATATCAATCAAAATTTTAAACATTGAAGTAACCCCAGTTTTGCTAGACTTCTATAATACAAGAATAGAACGTTTTCTTAAAAAATCGTCTTCCATTGCCTAGAAGCACCGATAAGTGATGTCGATACTAAATAATATTTTTTCTAACACTCCTAAGGTAGAACGGATGCTAAAAATCAATATAACTAACGTGCTGATCACGAATGCGAGATAAGATTTTTAACCAACTGTATGATAACCGCAATATGTTTATTTTTTACTGTCATATATTACCAGCAGTGAAGCATCGTTTATCTCCTCGAATTTGTGATCGTGTTTTGATCTTGTGTTAACTTTTCATATAATAAAACGTTTGAAGTAAATTCCCCATATTAAATAATTTTTCAGAAATTAGTTATAAGTTTGATTTATGCACTATTTCTGCCTTTAATGTACGTACATATATCATTTCAATCTATATGTGACCCCACTTTTGCCCTTCGTTTTGGCCAATAGGAGTGCAGATACAGAGCTTTAATAACAACCTTTTTAGATTTTGGGGATTTTAGATATCTCACTATCCATGTTTACCTAAGTATTACTTTCGAGATGATAAGAGTATTGCAACAGCACAAACATAATTATAGTATTACCAAGATGTGAGACGGTTTTGTATTTGTTTGCACTCTTCCCCATCAACAATTATGATTAACCCAAGCTGCTTGATTTATCTGTTGAAATGCAGAATTTAGGTAATTCATTATTACTTCTTTCATGGAAGAGCTTGATCTTAACAGCAAACCAGTTGGCCATTTCTGCTTATATCTAGTGTCATGCAATGACAGATATAAAAAATGGATCTCGTCTGATGAAGTCTGTGCTATATACTTAATTCTAAACGGCAGCTAAAAAGTAAGTTTTTAGAACTCTTCAGAGATGAAAAAAAGAGAGTTTTCAAACTGCAAATTGGCCATCTGGTGTTATGATATATGCTTGACGTCGTCTCAAGGTCCAAATAAGCCGTTTTAGTAAGAATTTATGCATTCGTTTCTCAATTAAATCGTCGGGGGAACTCTTATATTTTGTTGATATAATGCAATCTCTTTGCAGAAATGGCCCAGCTGGCGAAAATTTTTATTAGTTCAAGGTCAAACGCCTTACATTTCTCCAGGGGAAAATGAACTACTCTAAAAAAAGGTGAGGAAGATCAAAGGTGGCGGAAAATAAGATTTTAGATCTTTAACAATGTCTAATTGCATGCTGACTTTATATGTTAATAATTTGCATTATCGTACCGAGTTTACTTATGAAGCAAATAACAAAGAAGACTTAAAATTTCTAACATGAATAGGTTTTCCAGAAGAGTAAATATTTTTTGCAGATTCAGTTGCAATAGTCAGTTTTACCGTACTTGTTGATTTCTACCAAGCCATTACAAGTGATGTTCTTTCGGTCAAGTACAGGTTACAGGTGAGAGCGTGTCCGGACACCTGGACGGCTTACAAGGACTATTCGGGTATTGTCTGGAATTCGCAACTGTATAGCACAACAACTGTAGAGCTCCAGCAGCGCTGGATCGGAATTTAATAGGAACGTTTGACTGTACACGGCCAGAAGATGCTATTACACTTGTACTGTACATTGATAATGCTGTTTGATATTTGAAAATTTTGCTGTGATATTTTTACAGTGATATTTAAACATTTTATACCAATTTATAGATATTTCATACTGATTTTACTCTCAGAGATACAAATTGCTCACTGTTGCGCGTGTATAAACATAAATTGCCTTGGTGTATTCTATACGCACATAGGTTTAGACGCTCAGAATGCACTAATAAAAAAACAGCTCTTTTACACTGATGCATACGTCGTTGCGTATCATGTTATGTTGATTTTTACAATGATATTTAAACGTTTTACACTGAACTTACATATAAAAATTCTGCACTAGTGAGGATATTTAAGCATATATAACCTAAAGTATTTTATCGGCATTTAGGTTTAGACACTGAGGATAAAATTACACGTAAAAGTCTATTTGACCCTGCTGAGTAGTAATTAGCATGACGTATTACACTCATAACATTTGCTCTTTCGTTAGATATAAGCCGAGTGATTCTGAATAATTACAGTAGACTTTTATTTTGGGCATTCTCGTACCTTTCTTGAAACTCTAACGAATGAGTAGTATATTTACGGTAGTCGTAATGGTATAATGTAGAATTAATTCAGTAACGTAATGTAGAATTAATATAGAATTAATGCAGTTTTAAATAGTAATAGGATAGAAAATTGCATAGCACTGAGAGCGAAAGAAGCAACAAACATAATGAAAATGTCACGTGTGAAGTTTAATCACCTCCAAGCACGACACTCAATAGCTATAATTACCAACGACATGACCGATGTTTCCATGATTTCATTATTAGTATTATCATTATTATTATTGGAATAAATAGTAAGGTTTCCCTTTTCTGATTTACAAATATTTGCGGAATACTTAATGTTTCATAAAAAATAGGATCGCAAACAAACAGAATATGGAAATTTGACGTTATTTCATTTTCTTTAGAATAAGAAAACTTCAGTATACTTACTTATTCATCAGGCCCGCGCCAAGTCTAATCGGCGCCGCCGTGCAAATGTCTACCAAGCGCCTTTATGCAGGGCTTTATAAAAGGGAAATTGCTTATGGTTAACACTTAATGAAGAATTATTAACACAATAATATGAAAAACAATTACATTTTTATCTTTTAATTTGTCTAAATATGAAAACATTTTGTGCTTTGTTAAAACCCACACTCAAACATATTTGTTGAAGAATTATACACAGTCCAGTCACATTAATGTGACCATCTGTCAAAAGCCAGAATAACCACCTTTCGCAGAGCGGACTGCTGCGAGACGTGCAGGAAGAGAGTCACATAGGTCCCTGAAGGTGTTCTCTGGGATGTTGAGCCATGCCGACTCTAATGCCGTGGCCAGCTGCGCTAGATTACGCGGTTGAGGATCCATGGCGCAAACAACTCGATCGAGATGGTCCCACAGATGCTCGATTGGGTTTAAGTCAGGTGAGTTTGCTGGCCAGGGGAGGACGGTAAACTCATCCTGGTGCTCTTCGAACCACGCACGTACACTGGCAGCTGTATGGCACCTCGCATTGTCCTGCTGGAAGATGCCATCATCCTGAGGAAAAACAATGCGCATGTAGGGGTGAACATGGTCCGCAAGGACAGATGCGTACTTGTATTGATCCATTGTGCCTTCCACAATGATCAGTGAACCTAGAGAATGCCAGGAAAACATTCCCCAGACCATAATGCTCCCGCCTCCAGCTTGGACCGTTCCGGCAATGGTTGCAGGGTGGTTCCTTTCAGAGGTTTCACGCCTTATACGCCAACGTCCATCTGTCCGATGGAGCATAAAACGCGATTCATCCGAAAACGCAACCTGTCGCCACTCAGTGGACGTCCAGCTGCTGTACTGGCGTGCAAATTCTAGCCTTCGCCGTCGATGAACAGCAGTCAGCATAGGTGCACGAACCAGGCGTCTGCTTCGGAGGCCCAGACGCAGCAATGTTCGCTGAATAGTACTTTGGGAGACACTTTTGGTAGCCCCTTGGTTCATTTTGGTGGTCAGTTGCTCAACGGTAGCCCGTCTATCTGCCCGAACGCATCTCCGCAACCGTCGTTCGCCTCTGTCATCTATGGCCCGTGGTGCACCACATTTGCCACGTCGCTGATTTTGGACAGTCCCATTTTGCCATGCACGGTACACTTTTACCACGGCGGCACGCGAACAGTTCACAAACTCAGCCGTTTCGGAAATGCTTCCACCCTTGGCCCGAAAGCCAATGATCATGCCCTTTTGGAAGTCGGATAAATCGCTTCGTTTCTGCATTACGCCAACGATTGAAATGTTTTCCGAAGCCCTCACACACCCTTTATATACGCTCAACTGCACTGTGCTGCCACCTGCCTTCTGTGATTGGTTATTTAACTCTGACATGGAAAGTACGTCGTGGTCACATTAATGTGACTGGACTGTGTACATATTGTATTTATGTTATAAAAAGCTGCCCAACCGGTATAGTGGTTAGCGTTGCTGACTGTTGTGCCGAAGGGCGTGGGTTCGAATCCCGGAGAAGGCATGCATGTTTGTAAATGTATAGTGTCCGTGCAGCATGGGAGGCTCTCCAAATATGTGGCGAGCCGAAAGTCCTCTCGAGAGGCTAGTGGTAGGGGAAGGGGTGGGAGACGCTCGGATCCATGCCCCTGAGTGCTCTCCATCAAAACTGGGGGGCGAAACTGAGCTAAATCGCACTGTCACCTGTACTGTGCTCAAGGCTGTTGACAACGACAGACGTATTTTGCACTCCTTGTCACTAGGAATTTCGTGGGCTTGGGCTGACTATAGGTCAGACAAGTGAGCATTAGTCAACAACAACAAGCTGTTATACAAAAGTAACACTGCAAGCGAAGCGAAATAATATACTAAACGCATTGGATACCAAATATATTGCTAGACACTATTTATCATTTTAAAATTAAAAAGAAATTAATTTGCATACCTAATAAGTTTGCACTGAATAAATTGTTGTTCGCAGCGTAGTTTACGACAAGGTTCAAACTGTGATTACAACAGGGCACAAAAAGTGCTCTAGCTAACAATAACAAAAATTACTTTACTATTGCAACAGTAGACATAAAATAAGGCTTAAGCAATTTGTCGAATGCGTCTACCTTACATACGCATCGACATTACTAATTTTCAAGTTCAAATAAGACAGAAGAGAGCACCAGAGACGATCTCCTGCCCTGGTTATAACTTTCAGTCAAATAAGACAGTGTGCTAGGAGGAAAGGGCACTCAGACCTGGCCGAGGCTCGAGGCTCAGACTCGAGGCTGCCTTAACGCAGTTTAACGCCCCAACCCCTAGAGGCGATCCAAGATGCCGCTAACCAATCGGTCGAGCCGAAGAGCTAAGACTAAGCTGAGTCGATAGGAATACTCAGCAACTCACATTCCATGCTCCCGTCCTGAAGGGGTGGTAAAAACATCTGCTATGAATAGGGGCCCCAACTTGAACAGCAGAACACTGCCAGACACTTAAACACTGCCAGTCACTTAAACACTGCCAGACAGACAGGGCCACCACTCCGGCCTGCTAACACTACGTCCTGGTATACAGACGTCGGCTTTAGGCGCTTCCAGAAGGAAACCAAGGAAGGGTATGAATATGCAGTTTTGAGACTCCGGGCGCCTTCTGGAAAACTCAAGCAGTTCAAAGGCTCGCTGTATTCGCCAACTCCACCGACGGGGGTGTTTCGCACCAGACAACCATGAATATATGACTATATAGCTCCATCACAACCAACCGAATAGACAAAACAATACCATATTGAAAGAATTAGCTAAGCCTGAAACAGCCATCGCCAGCGATGACTCCAGTCCTGTGGAGACTGATTTTAAACACCCGTGGCCAAGATTGCCTAGGTACAGATCCTAATTAGTAGTTTCCCAGGTTTTACCTGAGTCGAATCCCTGAAAGGGCGTTCAAATAAGAAAATAATTTTCCTGTTCAAATAGGTAGCGAGACACACTGTTTGTGTTAATGATTACCCAGCGCCTTTTCGACTCGGCGCCGTCGTACGCCGAACGACCCTGCACCTATTGTCGGTGCGGGACTGTTCGTCATTTCCTTTTCTTAGCATTTCAGGTAAAATTTACACCCGTTAATATTTCATAATGTTTTTCAAACTTTTAAATGTTGGTAGAATATTTTAATAAAAGCATGTAACAAATTAATAGCTTATAACAAGAAAATAAATTTAAGATTTATTCTTATATGTTTATCTAATATACAAATGTCCTTTTAATATTATGTTTTGCATTGTTATTGCTGCACTTTTGCCAAATCATTTTTTTAAAATTTAGGTCGATTATAAATATCTGAAAGTTATTTTTTTTCCTTTTTGAGGAAAATTCAGTATGCACAGTTTTCTCTTCGCATTATTTTTTCAGTTTCGCAAGGAAAAGGTGTTTTGCATCCAGCAATATAGATATGTATCTTCTCCTATCATTTGCATCTTCACTACTATAGCATTATTGATTTCTCGGTAATCATGTAGTATGCGATCTACCACTTTTAGTTAGAGATTTATTTCTCACATGGCAATGATAAACTCTATTTTAAATTCGGATGGGCAGCAAAATAGAGATATAAAGAAATAATTAAAATAACAATCAATTTTAGTGCTGCCATCAAAACATAAACACATAATCCCAGCAGATCGCGCGCTACATAATTACAGAAATAACAATCAATTTTAGTGCTGCCATCAAAACATAAATACATGATCCCAGTAGATCGCACGCTACATAATTACAGATTTCTCTTTTTCATTTGTAACTCAGTTTTTCGAACTTCGGCCTTTATTGTCTTTTCGCAGTGCTTTTTCCTCTAAGCGTATTCATTCGACGTGTAGTCAGATTCTTAAGTTGTCCAAATATCTTCTCCAGAATGCTATCATGTAGAAATGATCTTAAAATTAATTTAAAAGGCGAACCTATTCATTAAGGTTGGGAGTCGCTTACTTACGGAGGCTTTATGATTTTATGAGACACTGAAGTACTTTTAGACCCCAAACGGGATGCCATGTTATTATTATTATTCTTTCCCAAATTGCGAGTAATGTGTAGAGATATTAGGTTATTTGGAAGCAGGCAACGTGAAAAAAGAACAATGCCCTCGCCGGAAGTCGAACCACCGACCTATCGAATACGCGCCGAGCGTGCTGATCACTACACCACGAAGCCATGCTAAGAAGGCGAGAGAAATACCTTATAAATGAAACCATGAAAATTTGCTGTTGAATTAGAGAAGCATGCGCTGATCCGTCATGGGCTAGAACAAAATTTATAAACAGTTCAAAATAGGCTGAAAACCGAATGAATAAACCAAAAGAACCTCAGCCATATTGTAGCCAGTCAGATATTATGTCTACGAAGTGGAATAAATAGCGAGGGGTATAGCTTATTGACTGTTGGCATCACATGGACAGAGTTTCATCCATCACTGCTAGAAAAACGGCCTGAGAAGGCTGCAGTTGCGCTCTTACATCAAAACAATGATCCTGTTAATTGGGCTGCTCGTATTTAGAAAGCTGTTAGTGACAGCAGATTCTGAGTAGTTGCTTATTCTCTGAAGTTATTTGACGTCTCATCAACGATTTTTTTATTTTTCAACGCTGAAGAATATTTTTTGCCATCGCAGAATTTTAAATTAGCTCCTGCGTCAGTGATTTTTCAGAGGACAAAACCGAAAAGAAACGTTGCAACCATGTCATCATATCTGTGAAAAATGTATAAGAAAAAGATTTAATTAAATAATAAGATTTAATTAAATAATAATAATTAAATAATAATGATTAATAAAAAGATTTAATTTCCTGAATATTTTTCTCGAACGTAGTTAGCAGAATTTGAACACTGAATGTACTACATATTAAATTTATACAGTTCATAGAGAATTTAAATAATAAATACAGTAAAAGTCAGCCTAGAGGACTACTTACGACTATCGTTTCGTCTAATTTTCGATATATCAGTAATAGCGAACAAATTAAAATACTATAGGAATTACCAGAATATAAGCCAGGGACTTGCACTGGGCGACTGGCTGGCTGCAAGATTGCCATAAATCTTTTATTTTGAATAAGAAACGGAAAAAAAATCTTGAGATAGACGACGGACAAACAAAACAAAGCTTGAATGTAGAAGGTCAGTAACTTTTAAGAATTACTTTAAGAAGCCACATTTTTTATTTAGCTAAAAATTAGTCCTTGAACTTGAGCTAGATATAACTAATTTAACAAAAACAAAATAGTCGAACCGCTCGCAAGTATAATTAAAACTAAATATGTCAGTATTATATACCGAACCTTTCTGGATGCGCGTGACTAGAAAATGCGCGTGTTATTAACCCTCCTCCTTTGACGTCAATCGTGTGATTAACAGGTTTTCGTGACGCCATCAGGTAATTCGAGTCATCATTATGTGCATCCACATGTAAACATAACTTGGAAAGTTTGCATGAGATGATCATTCAGGATTTGTCTTCTCGGTAAAGAGTAGAGAACGGAAGATATGTTTATAAAATGTATGAATTGTTAGAATGATTACTTCATAGAAATGTAATAGAAAATGGAATGTTAGAATGATTAGTTCATAGAAAGTTATAGGATAAAAATCGATTGAAATGTTTTTGGAATCTGCTTCATGTTGCCATGCATCTGAAAGAAAAATGGTTTTAAACATACCCGACTGACTAACACTCTAAACTGTTTATTAGTGGAAACGATATTTGACTGTCTAATAAATAGTAGATAATGTAAGACGGAAAATCTGAGCAAGCTTTATATAACTTATGGAAAGTTCGGGGTATAAAGTATTTAGTTACAAAGCAAATATAGACCTAATTTTAGCTCACACTTCTAATTAATAAAAGCTTAGTAAATTTCCTTTTATGTTGCATGTTCAGTTATACGTTTCGGCTCGCTGTCCATCGAAATGTTCATTCGCTGGCCTCGGCTGTTTAAAAGGATTGCACTGACTAGTGCTTGATGCTATCGAACTATTACAAACTTAAATCTACCTTTATTATTTATTATTGTATTACAGGAGACCAAATAAATTCCTTAGTCGCCTCTTTTATAAATATAAATTTGTTGTTGCTGTGTTGTGACTTATCTCACTTCTCTGACAGTAACATCAGAACAAGACCACGAAATTCATCCTGGGAAGGAGAGCAAGATTGCTCCTGTCGTTGGCTAGAGTCTTGAGCACCTAATAGGTGACAGTACGACTTTGCTCAGTTCCGCTTTAATTTTGATGCAAAGTACAGCAGGGGAACAGTTCCAAGGATTCTCTTTCTCCTCCCAACAACCTCTGGAGAGGACTTTTGGCTCGCCGCATGTTTAGAGTGCTCCTATGCCGCGCAGACACTACACATCCATGCTTTCTCCGGATTCGCTTCCGAGCCCTTCGGTATCGCAGTAGGCTCTCCTAAACACTATACCGTCTGGAGGCCTATAATTATGAATTTTATTTCCTGTCTTTATGATTACGAAATATGTTCTTCGTTTCGCAGCATTATCAAATGGAATACTTTCAAGGGCTGTTACTTTCGAAGATCTGAGGGTACCAAAATGTAACTTGAAATAGATTTAAAGATAGTGATATCTACATTTTAGGAGTATATTTATTTTATGTAGGCTCATTGTTTCTCACAGATTTACAGGAAAAATGGAACCGTAGCACCTACACAAAATGATCTTTTTGCTAAAGATAAACCTTATTAAAGTGTATTCATGTCTTTACGGATCCCCAATTTAGGAATTACTTATCTGTAAGATCTACCTTGAGAGTTCAGTTAGCTAAGACGTAAAACATATTGGCACCTGTATAATAACGTAATCCAGATTTCAGTATTTTTCATCAGTGGTAAAACTTCTAATGCGTGTTATTCTTCTCTTTAGTTAGTGCATTTTGATTTCCTAATTATTTCCTATAAAAAGAAGAGAAAATGCATTTATGGGCACGATAAATAAGTGGATGCTCGCTGTTGAATTTAAAATGAAATCGCCAAAATATACAGAATGAGCTCTGTGAGATTTCTATTGATTGTTATTTGAGTGCAATTGTAAGAGAATTCAAAATTGATATTTAGAATCTGTAACAAATAAAGGTGAGTGCAAATTGCATTTTTTAGCGTCATTTCTTATTTTCGAACTCTTGATTTCACAAACTTTTGAACTATCCGTGTAAGTTCACAAAATCGGTAATCTACTGTATTTTGCGTCTGGAAAATGCAATTAACCTCTTCAATACTCCTGGTATTAATATAGACTTTCAACTTATGCGTCTGTTAAGTGCCTGACTTTTATATTTTTGTGTAAATTATATATAACTTATACAACAAAGCATAAACTGTACAATACTGCATGCTATCGTACCCTTAAACGTCTATATTATACTGGTAATTATTACAACTTAAGACTTATTGGCACGTGCAGTCGTTTAAATACATACTTACAGAGAGTGTTTACAAATTTTTAAAACGATTTCGAAGCCTTTTAATTAATATTCAAAATATTCAAATTTTTATTTAAGTGTTCAGTCTGATAGCCTTATTTCTGAACTACAAGTCTGCATCATGATTTCCATGAAAGTAGGGCTTTCCGTAAAATTTTCAGGAGTGTTGATTTCCATACCTATTCCATTACTCTCCGCATCCATTCAATCGTGATGGGCTTGCACTTAGAAAGACCTCTTTTCAAGAGACCAAAGACACAATAGTCCATAGGTGAAACATCAGGGGACATCGCAGGGATACATTGAAAAGGTATATGTACAACAACCATATCACTCTTCATTTTTTCAAGGCATGTAGTACTATGAGTTTGAAGTATGATTTGTTGCTTTGTCTTAATGAAGTTTCACCCTTTGGAAGGCATTGTGACAAAGAAGTGGAATTAGTTCTTCAATAATCGGACGTAGAACTTTCTCTTGATAGTACATTGAGTTGATTTTAATATTTTAGATGACTCTTTTAATTTTTAATTTCTCATTATAAGAGAATTCTGCGACAATTATAAACCGTTTCCTGAAACATTTTTTTGCATTCACGGAACAAGGTCTGTACATTTGTTCCTCTTCGATTTCGATAATACATGTATCTTGTTTTTGTTGCAGTCACACCATGCTTCATCAAGGGCTATAACGTATTTCTATTTAACTCCTGCTAAATAGTTTTCATAAAGAGTTCTACAAATTGTTTTGCTTTGAGCCACACGCCTCGACAAAATCTGGTGAACGTTATGTGTTTTAGCTTTTTAAGCTGTATGACTTGGTTTATTATTTTATTTATTGTTGCAATAGTTATATTTGGAGATGTGATTTCTGCGTCAGTGGAATTTTTTCTTGTTACCGACAATTTAATTTTAGAAACATTAGAAACAGTACTCAACCCTTTTCGGGTATTCTACATTTTTCGAGTCTCCTTTCCATGTAGAAGTAATGACTGATGGTTATGCCTTTTCTTTGACGAGCCTCATGGCAACCAACTTAAAATTATGTGAAAAGAGCGTAGACAAAATTAAAAGCGTATTAAAAATTTTAGTTCGAAAACGGATGGTTGTCTTAGAGTAATGTTCACTGTGTTTGTTCTATACTTTTAAAACGTAACATTTTTAGAATGATTGACATATACAGTTTCAACAAAACAAGAGTCCAAATTGTAGGAGATGATATGTAAATATCTGTTTATAATTGAAATTACTATCTCATAGTGTATCCATACAATTCTAAGATATCATTTTTATACCTTTTTCTTTATTAAAATTCCGTACAAAAATTCACTATCAAGTTTTAAGGATCAGGTTTAGTTATTTATTTAGTAGATACGTAAGTAACGTTACTATTTTGCAGACAAATAATTTCAGTTTTGAAAATGGGCAAAACGTATATACCTAAAGACAGCTGCATGTATAATTTCAAAAATCAATCCAAATGAATGTAAAATCTGAGTTCGAAGTGCCTCACTTTTGTATAAAAAGCAAATACTTTTTTTTGAACCCATAGAACCACAGGTTGTATGTGATTACTGATAGATGGCCCAATTCTATAAAAATAAGTAATAAAAGGAGAGAAATTGCGAAATGAGTGTAAAACAAATATGCGCATTAATATTAATATTGGAATTAATATTGCTCTATGAGTTTAAGTTTTATGAGTTTAAGTTTTGTTTTACAACCAGACTTTTTCTCTTTTCTAAAGTGATCACATGTCGCGTTGTGGCCGCGTCTTATACACTCATGTCCAAAATTATGTTTACATGCATAAATTCACGGATTTCTCAGAGACTATGACTTATAATTTAATGAATTTTCGTGGAATCATACATAACATGATGACACATAAATGCAAAAGAAAAAATTGAAGATCACCTCATATGATATAAAATTGTAGCATGAAACAATAAAAATGGTAATAAAGTGTGACAAAGAGAGTTAAGAAAAAAAGGAATGATTCAGAAAAAGAATTAAGTCTTACGAATTTAATATGGAATATGATCTTCCCTGACTTGTACACACATATCACAACGTGTTTTAAGGCTGGAAATAACGTTGTTAACCACAGTTTGGGAAATTAATCTCCACTCTTCCAGCAATGCCGTCTTCAGAGCATTTACATCTCTAGCAGGAGGATGTATACGTGCAATTGCTCTTCCAAGGTAGTCCCATAACTTCTATATCGGTTTAAGGTCAGGAGAGTTTGGTGGCCAAGATATTCGCTTAATGTCTTCACTGTCAAGGAATTCATCAACGAGGTTTGCTCGATGTGGACGGGCATTATCATCCATAAATAAAAAGTCAGGTCCATATGCACCCCTGAAAAGTCTTACATAAGGATCTAAGACCTCATCCCGATATATCTTGCCTGTCACAGATCCGCTGCTGAACACGTGTAGGGGCGTGCGTCCATCGATCATTATTCCACCCCATACCATCACACCTCCACTACCGAAACGGTCACGTTCCACAATGTTCGAGGGATCATTTCGTGTTCCTGACTCCCTCCAGATGTAAACACGTTTAGAATCACCAGTTAAACTAAACCGCGACTCATCAGTAAAGAGAACATGGGACCATTGATGTTCAGTCCAGTTTTGATGTTCTTTACACCAATTAAAGCGATCCCTCTTTTTCTGTGAAGACAGTAAAACACATACCCTTGGCTTTCTGGCATAAAGGCCTTTTTCATTAAGCCTTCTGTATATTGTTTGCCGTGATGCAACAGTTCCAGTGGCGGCTGCAAGCTCTGAACTTAACTGGCGAGCAGTAGCCTTTCTGTTACGACGGGCAGTTAATGCCAGATACCGATCTTCAGAAGCAGTTGTCATTCGTTTCCGACCTTGTCCAGGCCTCCTTACAACACTTCCATCATTTTGAAACTGTTTCCATAGCTTAGAGACTGTCTGTCTTGAAATATTCAGACATGTGGCTGTTTCCATGATTGACTGCCCTGCTTCTAAACGGCCGATAATTCGCCACTTTACAGATTCTTCCAAATGATACTTCGAAGCCATAACAAACCGCTTTGAGTCCCTACACATTGAAATCAAACGCTATGTTGCAGAAATTCACTCAAATATTCAGTTTGCGCAAAGCGCTTGATTCACCCTTGGATGACGTAACGCCTAGATTTGCATATCACAAACCGTTTGATTACTTTTGATTGGATAATGCTAATTAGGCTTGGTTTTCACACATTCCCTGCAAATACGGATCATATTGATTCGATATTTCATTAAATATCATCATTTTTGGGTATGTAAAGATAATTTTGGACATGAGTGTATATTTGAAATTTATTCTCCTGATTATAGCATTGCTAAGAACTAAGCAATTGAAATGTCATAAAATTCAGAGCAACACCAGATTTCTAAATAACAAAAGAAAACAAATTTAACAGTCAAATAAAGTAAGTCCTTTTTCATCAGCAATCAGAATCTTATGAAGTGAAATAAATTCACCATTCAGAATGGATTATTAACTGAAAAGCATTACAACTAATATAAAGCGAGAAATATAAATTAAAATAAAACTACATCTCAAATGAATTAATACAATAATGCTTACAATCCAAACATTAAGCACTTGACAAAGGATATGAATAAATAAACCGAAGCATGGTAATCTAAATTAACTGAGAATTAATTGAAAAAAGGTATGGAGATTTAGACAATGGGAAATTAGTAATCTGGTTTCAAAGACAAGGGATCGTTTTACAATCCGTAACTTACGGAACCTTGGAGATCGTGATAACTTTCAGAGCTCATGTGAGATTTCGAAACTATGACGTCACAGAAATCATATAATATCTGATGTCACGTGCTACTTTTTGCAGCTTTTGAAGTCTTCTCTTGTTACTTTGGCTCAAAATTTTTGGCAATACTGCTGCTAAGTATGACAGATTAATACATAAATTATCTTCAGGATGAATCAATCTATTGCTCCTCTTAGTTTTCATTACAAAAAATCCTAATTTCTGTAAATTTGACATTGAAAAACGAAAGCAAAATTTTTATTATGTCATTATTTAATAACATTAATATAACGCATAGACTGAGAAAGATGGTTGTTAAATGGATAGGAAATTTATTCACAAGGTGCAATGTTTTGCTAAGCCTGCCATATTTTCAATGTTAGACCTTGCCAAATATCGCAATAGCTTATGTTATGTTAAATAATGCAGGCAGCAATAATAACTGTTTTCTCTTTTTTTTTCGCAGTTTAAACTATGTTTCCTTCGATAATTTTTTTTGAAGACTATTTTTTATTTGTTCTCCTTTCAAGACATTCATTCTTAACCACTCCATTTCATAAACAGCCCTGAAGATGTTACAGCCTTTTTAAACATAAAAGGATATAAATACTCTATAGTGAATATAGAATAAAAAAAATTGTGGAGCGTTTCGTGATACTTTGCGATATGCCAGTTTGGTTAACGACGCTGAGAATATAAAGCAATAAATTAAGCTATCAATGATAATTTTTGTATGCAAATAACTTGTATTTATTATCGAGGAAACTGAAATGAAACGCAATTGAAGATTTATTATGTACGCTGGTGAAATAAATTAAGAGAATTTTCACATTTGATCTACGATCTCGAGAACTACACGACAGATTTTAATAAAATTTGGTTTCAACATAGGCTGATATAATACACACAAAATAAGCATTTAACAGTTATAATAGACACACATGTTCGTGTGTAACACTCATGGTAGTCTGAAGGTCTGAAACAGCGGTTGCAGAAGACACAAAAGAAAGGGTTAATAGGGGTATGGTCCCCTCTTACAGCCATAGAGGCCTCGCAGCGTGATTTCGTACTGGAAATAAGGCAGCATACCAGTGCCTGTGGCAAATGGTCCCACTCATTCAGCAATGCAGTTTTCAGTTCCTGGATTGTTCTCGGAGGGGAGTTGCAATTGCCCTCCCCAGACATGTTCTATCGGGTTGAGGTCTGGAGACCTGGCTGACCAATCCATCCGACGAATATCCTCACTCTCCAGAAATTCGTCGACCAGAAGAGCTCTATGTGGCCTCGCGTTATCGTCCTGTGAAATGAACTGGGGCCCACTGCAGCTCGGAAAAGGCGAACGTAGGGCTCCAAGACCTCATCCCTATACTTCACACACACCAGTCACATAGCCTCTGTCAAAGACGTGGAGAGGTGTGCGGCCATCCAACATGATGCCTGCTCAGACCATTACACCGCCACCGCCTAAATTGTTGATTTCGAGGACATTAGAGGGTAGGTAACGGGTCCCTGGCTCTCTCCATATGAAAATACGGCGAGAATCGGTGTTTTAAGTTAAAACGGGACTCATCGGTGAACAGAACGGTTGCCCATTGCTTCGTACTCCAATCACTATGTTGCCTGCATCATGCTAATCGGACTCTCCTTTCCGTAGACGTGAGCAGGATGCAAACAACCCTCTCTCATTCAGTCTTTTCGAAACAGTCACCCTTGTTACACGGGTTCCTGTGGCTGCATACAGGTCCCAAGAGAGCTGAGAAGCTGTAGCCCCTCTGTTACGCCTTGCTAAAATGGACAAACACCGATCTTCTCTGGCCGTCGTGTCTGACCTTGCCCAGGCTTTCTCTCGATGGATCTGACGCTGGATGTTAAATTAAACTCTCTGCATATCTGGATTTGCGATTGGACTACCTCTAGCCTCCCCAAAATTCGTCACCTCATTCCATCATCTAAACGTTGGTGGTTACTCATGTTTACTGTTCCGATATGAATTTAACCGATTGCTGCAAGGTAACACCAAGAAATTCACCGAAGTGTGCTAGAGAACGGAATTCTTCTTACTCTCCACGCTCTTATAAAGCCTGTTTATCTGCTGGCTTCGCCTACACACACGTGTACGCTTACGTATTTGTCATACAAGATTTGCACTTTTATCTACAAGCAGTGGTTTTCCCTTCAGTTCAATTCTTTTCATGCAATTCGATAAAATATGCAAATTCTCTTAATTTATTTTACCAGTGTATTTGAAACATCATTTGCAGTTATGAATGTTATTGCAGATTTGAATCCCATATGAAAATGTTATATACGAATATTTGTTTAGAATACAAACGGTTGTATATTCATACATTAACCAATCGTTTTCAATACTTTACCTATTAATTATAGATTCAAAAAATAAATAAAATAAATAGTAAAAAAGAATCTGAGAGCAATGTAAATTCTGAAAAGAATTTACATTACGTCCAAAGAGGCGTTTCCTTCATTTACACAAGCATGCAGGTTTCGAGAGTATTTGGGCTAATGCTCCCTTTGGACTCAAATTATTTAAAAACTACCCTAAAAATTTTTAGAATTTCCGATAGATAGTTTCGCGAGCTTGAGATGAAAATGTTTTACTTTGTCACTTCTGGCTTATCACATAAATCGTCGAGTTTGTTAATCGAAAATTCGTTAAAGATTTGCAAAATAAGAAATTGATAATAAAATGAATTCGAAATTCAAAATTTGGGCTTCCAGGTTCCCATGTGCGGATGGAGGACTACATTATTCAGAATTTGATGGATCTAGGAGCTTTTTTTTCACAGCGCTAGAAACAAACATACATTCATGGAAATTCTTCATTATTTAATTTCTTTGAATAATGAAGAATAACAGCTATAATGTTTCGTAGACAACAATCTGGAATGTGATTCAACACTTTTAGCGATTCGACGCAAAATGCCATTTCGAGATTAATAGCCCTACTGGACTAGCTCCTATTTGGGCTAAAAATGCTAAGATTATGAATTTAATTTCATAAAGCCATTTTCTAAACTTTTCATAAAATTATACCATAGGCAACGTTTTAAAAAAATTTCCTTTTATTTACTTGTAATGTACTTGGGAATGATCCCTTATAAGGTGATATTATTTATTCTTAGAATTGATTTTAGTTACTTGAACTAGACAGATTAAAATTTATAGAAATATTTACTAGAAACATCTTTAACAAATTACATCGTAAGGACGTATTAATCCGTCGCATAATGAATTTATATTTTACAGATTTCTTCTTATGTATTTTGAGAAAAATGAGTTATTCACCGTTATTAAGTTTAATTTTTTATACTCAGTTTTCTTTTTTCCGTTTACTTAAATACTCTCATTTCTGTTTGATCAGAGAAACAAAATCTGTGTAGTTGGTTTATGTGTGTACAATGTAATTGGTTTACGTTTAAAATACCAGAACAATAATGGAATTTAGAAATTTGCCATTCTGTAAGCAATAAAGCTATAAGAGTTATACCTTAAAAATTAATGAATTAGTAATATATTTTGAAAATATAGGCGTGAAAACCAAGTGGGAAATAAAAGAAGTTCTATAAGGACAAAACACTTTTAATTATATTTTCGCTTTTACAATCATTAAACAGTGATTTTATTTTTGAAATACTGATATAATTTTTCTCTATGAAATTCTACAGAAAATATAAATTTTGTTACCATCTTGAACACTCATTTTATATCAGCAACATCTTTAGATTTGTAAGCTAATGACTAAACACAACATAAGTAATTTTTAATTGTTAATAATTAATATACAATAATTAATTAATAATTAATATCAATCAGCAATACAAACCATACAAAATTATACTTACCTCCATTAATATGTTATATATAGGTACCACTCTTGTTAAAAATTATATTAATTATAAAATTATAAAAGCAATTGGATTAAGCTCATTAAATAATCAAAACCATTTATTTATCTTTGTTAAATAACAAAATAAAATAAGTAATTTACGTTCACTAAATAAATCCTGAAATTTACAATTGAGAATTCATTAAAAGACATTGTTGAAATCTAAAATTAGCGTTCTTAATCAAGTTTTGAAAATCTTAACGACCAACTTGTATAGCCTCAATAAATACATTTTCTTTACTCTGAAATCGTTTGGTCCCGCGTCTCGCTCACCGTTATTGCACACTGAAAACTTATTTTTCAATAGAAATTGAAGTTGAGTGGCGTAGAACAAAATCAGTTCCATACATAACTTTAGGAACTTCTCCATGAAGACATCTCCTGAGATAGCATTCGCGTGCTTTGTTGTAAATACTTACAATCACAGCATTGCAATCACGTGCTTTTATATTTATCTATCACGTGCTTTTATACGACAAATTACGGGCATGGAGGTTTAAAAAGTTGCAAAAATGCCGAACTTATTTTTGAAAATATTACTTTGAAAAAAAATGTTTTTTACCCTTGATCTATATAAAGATGTAATCAAATCATTCGTGGAGTTATATTTCAAATATCAGTTACGTTGCAGCCCACCAGTTGCTAAGCTGTAAAGTCGCTCACCAGCTCACATTCATTTTAAATAAAGTTATCACCTTCCGTTTCATAAGGGCCCATAAATATACGAGGGGTAAAGTCACTCAACACTGGCAGTTCGGTCCGGGGTTCGAATGCTGGCGAACGGGCTGGCTGCATATGCATTTTCTAAGATTTTCTAATGTGTAACGTGAAAACTAGCCAGTTTCCCGTAGAATGTCCCCCAAGAAGGCATCTCTCCCCTTAGGCAAATAATCCTCGAGTGCTTTGCCGTAATAAAAAAAAAACCAAACCAATTACGTTGCTTGGTGTGCTCTCGTAAAAATTGTTGAAGACCACAGGTCTATGATTTGTACCAGATAAGTAATTTTTGGAAATTAACAGATAAGTAATTTTTAGAAATTAACATATAAGTAATTTTTAGAAATTAACAGATAAGTAAGTTTTGGAAATTAACATATAAGTAATTTTTGGAAACTGGCAGATAAGTAGCACGTTACCTACATTAGTAAAGAAATGTGTTTGCTACTAAAATATCATTGGATCCAACTAGGACAAGGGTCTGAAATCAAAATCTAGAAATTAGAAACTTTGCAAGGAAATATAATATCGCTTGCTACTCTTGCCTGATATACAATAATTATTCCTAACAGATTTTTAATTCAATTACATGTATATTGAACTGTGATATTTTAAATTAGTACATCTTTCTGATTTTATGGATCACTATACAATCGCTTCCAGTTTCAGCCTCAAAAGTGCAAAAACGCGCCTCTTCAGATCTATACACATCAAGAAACTCTTATTGCTTAAACTGTTGATTTTCTAAAAGGTAGTATGTTAGTATAAAACAAAATTTTAAAAACACATAAAAATTCAACATAACTTGCGGAAAGTGAGATACTGAAACGAAGCAAAAGGCTTAAAAATTATATTGAAAAAGAAGATTATAAAGATACAGGCAGGTTATACTCACAACGGAAGCTATACTCCAGAAGAAAGTTATATTTAGATACGGAGATTATACTCCAGTAGGTTATGAACTAGGAAGATTATATTCCAGAGGATAGTTATATTCAGACACCGAGGTTATAGTTCAGGAGTTAAAATCAAATAAAAAGAGAAACGAGGCTTGGTAGGTCTGTAATTAACTAAATATAACCTCAGGAGATCCAGTAAGCGGAATGATAAACGAGTTTTGAGCAAATCCGAATACTCTACTCGCCGAAAGGTGATATCAGCATTGGTATACTAAGCTGGTTAAGAAATGAGTGCTTGTATATTAGTGAAAATAATTGGTAGAGATGTTCGTAAGTTCTCTTAGTTTCCAGCATATTCAGTGCTGGCGTTTCTAGTGCCATCTTAACGTACGTGGCACTTTCCTAGGGCCTCATGGTTAGGACAGGGATCGATATTTTTGCAAATGTATTGTTATCGATGGAAGAACGTATTGTTCTCGAAACGTATTCTTATCGAAACATTGTTAAAACTGTAGAGTGAATGATTCTATTAAGATCAAGCTGGATATTTCCAATAAACTCACATTCAGTCAAAATATTAGAAATGAGAAACTGCTTCTGACAGTATTATTTATTTCATTGCCCATTTCTGATTTATCAAATTGTAAGGCCTAAAGCTATGGATAAATTGCCATATTATTACTATAGCTTTTGAACAAATCAATAGATCAGATGTTACATTGATTTAAAATCAAAAAAGTTAACCATTTATAACTATTTGCTAGGCTAAGATGCACACAAGTAGACAGAATATTCAAAATTCGAAACAATTGCATCAACCGTCTTCCATTCGAATCTTTGCTTTAATACACTTCCTTCACACGATTTTGACGACTTGGTGTACTCAGATCAAGGATACCTAAATGATTGAGCTATACACGAGTAAGTCTGCACTGCATCGAATTCTTAATTTAGATGGCGCCACATTGGTATAGAAAAAGTGATATGGGCTAAAATGCAGACAATAATCACCTCATCCACATTATATCACACGTTACGTTAAATTACTTTACTTCGAATCAACAGCCTGAATCATATCTATCCCATATAATAGTAAACTTCTAATGTACAAATACATATAATCATTCAAAACGCATGAAAAGTAAGTGTTCTACGCCACAAGACTTCCCCAGTTAGGCTTAGCTCTACGTAATATTTTAGCAATGATATAATAGATATAGTATCAAAATACTGACGCAGCACAAGCGAGATTTAAGACTTTGAATGGATGGAGGCTTTCATAAGCGTTTCACTTTCTATAAGCTATGCTGTATGAACTAGTAAGAGCATGAACTATTTTTGTTAAACACTTTCTAACATACTTGAGAGAAATCCTTTGCTAATTTAATACGCAAAAGTTTGCACTTTGATGATAACATGTTTCATCACTCTTCTAAGAATATATGACGTTTTCATCCAAGTAGCAATAAAATCTTGAAAATTGGCACTGAAAGAATTTAGTAATTACATACAAATTTAAGCTTCATTTAATAACTTCCAATTAAAGGGATATTTCATATCTGATAAATAGGATATACATAAAAGTAGGATAAAGATTAATATACTGTGAGTTTATCTCGATTAAAATATAAAAAAGGATTTCCTTCAAACATTTAACATGAGAACTCTGTTATTTAGAAGTTTAAGATATTAGCTAAAGTGAATTTAAAATGAAAATATATTTCAGTTATACCGTACATTTATTAATTTTCAAATCACTATATCAGTAGTTAAACATAGCTATTTCTTGCCACTGTATTTCTGTGAAACTGAGCCAAAGAATACACTGTAATATGCAAAATATCATGCCAAACGTAACTTAATAATTCGGAAAATTTTAAGTAAAACGCTTGAGAACATTTTTTACAGACAGTTGTATGTGCAATGATATAAAAACATTTTTATCTTTATATTATTTCTCTTTTTATTTAAAATAAAAATGAAAGATCATTTTTAAAAATTAATATCTTTTTTTAAATAGACTTACCGAGAATAGGACAGGAAGGGCATTTGCAAGTAAATGTAGAGTTCGCAAAATTAAAAAAATAATAAATTAAGTATTATTATAAAAGAATTAAAAAGCATACATATGGGAAACTATACGCATATTTGCCTCACGCGTTCGAGTTTGCTGGCACAGGTCTGTTTTATTACAGAAATAAAAGTCAGAACAAGCTGAATACTCAGTAAAATACAGATAATTACCCAAATCTATGATTCGATACGAATCATTGCACGCATACAAAAAATAAATTAATTAAAATTTTGAGATCTTAAGTTTTTTATTTAAATTCCTTTACAATTCTACTACTATTTTTAGTCGATAAACTGTATAGACTGAAGAAACCATCTCCTGAAAATAATAGCGCTGGTGTATATTACCAACAAAACAGGCAAACTGATAATCATTACAAATACAGGAAGAAAAACTGTTGCAGGAATAATATGTGATTTTGTTTCGAGAAAACCCCTAACTGGTGATCAGTAGAATACTATATATAAGTATATTTTAGTCATATTTTGGTTTAATTTCATATCAATAAAGTTTTACTTATTATAATAAATTTTATTATCATTAAATTTTTACTTACTATTCATATCAGTAAATTTTTACTGATTATTAAATTCTACAGAATAGTAAATTTTAGTAATTAGTAAAATATTTCTAAATTACTTTTTTACGTAAATACCTTGTTTTATTCGACGCCTTCTCAGTATTGCCACTCTCTAAAAGATAAAATTATAAGTACTTATAACTCGTTTTCGGCTTGCTTATATACATTATAAAATATGATTAAATTTATCTACACATCTTTATACGTTTGCAGATATGGAATTAATATTTCGCAGGAAGGGAAATCCATGTAATATGGAGTATCATAAATCAAAAGTCTGATTTTTCAGCTTTGCCTTTTATTCCTTATTGTCAACAAACAAGAAAAAAGTAAGTTATTTTTTACTTAATAAGCTACCAGTAAAAAGTGACAGCGATCATACGACTTTTAAGTTTGAGAGGTGTTTCCCAAGTTCGAGAAAGAATACCAGAAGAAAATAGAAGGGGTATGAGCGATAGAAACTTATTGCTCACCTGCTTCAAACTGCCATAATGCAGTTTAAATTATTTCGAAATATGTCATGAAATGCTAGTGTATTTATGAACATCTTTTAACGGATACGTTACTTATAAATACTCGTGTATAATTTTGAGTGCTGATCTCTTAAATAGTTTTGTCATTATTAAAAATTCTTGCTAGTTTTTAATGAAATCATAACTAATAGATTGATTAGAGACGAATAAATCTATCACTACATACGGATGACGGAAGAATAACCTACTCATCATTCTTGTTTGGGTAACGTGGCATTTACCACGTTAAACTAAAGCGCACTTTAAAATTAGACTTTATTCTACTTTAAACTGTTGTTAGTGTTATAAGGAATGAGGGAATCACACACAGGGTCAATTTTCTTCTAAGAGAGCACAAATATTTTGCATAATTTTGTTGGAAACGCATAATTAAAGAATGAAATATAAATAAATTAGTAAAAAACAAGCAAGCAAAGTATTGCAAAAGTCATCTGTTAATAAAGGACTCTTAAGCCTTCCATCGAAGCAACACGAAATCACTTCAATGGAAGGCAGGTGCATTTTGATGCAGGTGTACTTTTTTGTTGTCCGTTTAAGTAACACTTTTTTTATGATGTAAAAGGAAATAAAATAGCAGATCATTTTAAGTAATTAAATAACATAAATAGAGTATTTCTAATTGCATAAGTCTAAAATCTGCCATCACCGTAAACAGGGTACAACATAATTCAAAAACAAGACTTCAGAGCTAATTTTACGGAAACTGTTACACATTGTATATTAACGAAATAAAAAATCATTTATTGATGAATCGCTTCATGTAATACTGTGTTATGAGAAATATCAAATGAAAGGAAAATAAGCGATTTTACTGAAATTATTCTCAGAGGATCCCTTTAACTGGAAAATTCAATTATTCTATCAATGCCATTTTCATATGCAGCAAAATTCTTGCTTAAATTACTTTGCAAGTAGAAAATTTAGTCTTCATATTCATTTCTAAAAATACGGCATGCAATTTATATATATGTATACAAATATAATAGAATAGGATACTTGATTTACTCTTTTAGCATCTGATGTAATACCACATGGCATTGTACAAAATTTTTATACACACAGGTATACAAATGAAATATAAACATAAGTGGTACAAAAAGCATACTTTTCCACTTGAGTAACATAACACTGAATTTCCGTACTTTATAAGCTTTGCATTAGGATATATTGACTTTATACATATGAAATTAACGAACAATATCACACAATGTAAACGAACATACATATTGCAAATGCAATAAAAGTAACAACAATAAAAAATAAGTACTCTTAGTTTACTTTAAGTAAAAGGTTAATAAGGGTCTCAAACGCGGAAGAAAAATGTAGTCCGTTCTAACTTTAATACAAATGGTATGGTATAACAGCAAAAATGATTATTATTGCACTTTTGTCATAAAAAGGCAGGGATATTAATATGAAAGTATAATATTTTTAGACATTTCACACTATTCCGTGACTAGATAAATTACGTTAAACAGCGTTATTACTTAGGACCATCGTGAATCGGCTGCAAGATTAACCTGCCAGAAAAATTGCTTAAAAATAGTAACAAATTATACTAGACCTACACTGAACCAGGTATTACTAAAAATTATAATAAATATCGCTACATCTAAACTAAACTAGATATTACTGATAAAAGTGGTAATTACTCTAAAATGAATTGAGGCAGAATTAAATATAAAGGGAATGGGATTAAAAGGCTTAAATTGCATGAAAATTTAACAGAAATTATTTGTAAAGGAAGTACGATAATAAATAAATAAATTTTTCGAATTGTTTAAACGTTTATTAAGTAAAATGTCGGGATATTTAGGGATGTTAATCAATATTTCATATTTAACATCAAAAATTATTAAATAACAAGATCACGAAATACCTAAGTTATAAACATTATATGATCGTGTCCAGTAGTATATACAATATGTAATTATATCTATTGCAAATGATCATGTTTGAGAGAGAATTTACCGAAGGAAGCCTAATATCGGCAAAATCTGGTTGAAAGAGCAAAAATAAAATAAAATAATAAAAAAAAAACTATTACAGCGCCTTTAGTAAAAATAATCTTTTCCAGAGCATCATACGATTTCTGAATAATACTGGAAACTGGACAGAGGAGAATTTTTGACATCGCCTCATTTTAAAGCTAGCAGCTTTGTAGCTAAAAAAAATAAGATTTGAGTTTTTATAAAAATTGAAATAACTAAAATAGCAATTGAATTATAATTTGCTTTCCAGATTATTGCCGGTAGAATGATTCCTCAAAATCTGAAATCAAGTACAACTGGGCGGGATACCCGAAATTCACCATTTTGTGGTACAAATAGTATAGTCCCACCGCACTAACTCTAAAGTTCCGCCTCAATTTTCAAGGAGAACAACGCGGGAGGCTGTCCGGGTTAGTAACATAGGAGATGTAATGAGCCACAAAACAAATAATTTGTTTCAGGCAATAATACAGGTAAGCGGTACATAAGCCATTCTGTCTCATTCACCGTGGCTCGCTTTTCAACCTTGCAACATTTCCAGTCATTCTCATTCAAAAAATGCTTTTATTTTAAAGTCTGAAACTTCACAAAACTTCCAAATGGCGTACCCTCTTAAAAGAGCAATAAATAATGATGAATCATTTTTAAGTTCGTTCGATTTTATTTAGTGAAAAAAAAGGAAAGAAAATACAAATTGTATTAATGGTAATCTAAGTTGAAATAAGAATTTACTGATAACGGTGAAAAAGCTACTTTTGGCAAATCTATTTCTACAAATTTATGTTCCCAAATACAAATAAATTAAAATTATTCAAAATTCAATTTTTAATTAAGCTTATTAAAAAGCTCTACCAGTTTTGAGAGAATCTGATAGAGGACCTCTTTTTGAAAGGAAGGGGGAAGTATTCTGTTTATGACTGTGTAGTTTCAATGTTTCTGGTTATTGTTTCAAAAGTAGGTCGCTAGTTTGAGACCCTTGCTTTAATAACAACATTGCTCGATTTCTAACGAATTTAAGATGAAAAAGCTTATAGTTATAGATGTTATTTGTTCTATCCGGCCTTATAGATCATAACACATCTCGTAATTCTGAACAGTGTTTATACTGATTACATGAGTGTAGCAAAAATAATGCTTAATTCATAGAAACTGGCTAAAAGATAACATTCAGCAGAACATTTCTTCGGGTTACGAACTAGCATGTCTGATGTTTCATGTCATATTAATAAACTACAACATTTCAATTCATATTAATAAACTGCAAACGATTATTAAAAGTTTAGTTTCAACTTTGCTTTCAAAAGAAGAGATCCAGTATATTTTGAGAAATGATTGAAATTTCATTTCATATATAGCAAATTATTTTGTCTCCTTATTACCAGAACAATTTGATTTTGAAAGGGGAAATCGTGTCATTAGCTTAAGCCATCAACGGGAAATAAAGTTTCAATTAACTACTTTGCAGTCCGACAACACTCAAATATTTGCTGCTTTTTTGTGCCTTTGAAACTGGTCTTAAGTTTATGACAGAAATGTTTCTTACCCCCTTTCACTAATTGTGAAGACCTATTTAGAAGTTCGCGCCAAATCAACATGAACCGCCTACTTGCCACACTCAAGTATGTAGAACAGCGTCATCGTACCCAGAAGAAAAAACATTCTTTTGTGTTCTATAGTTTGTTATCTTAAAATTAACAAAGACAAACCCCTAAAGGCAAGCTTCCTAACGAGCAGTAATTCCCACTGCAATGCCAGTGAAAGAGGAGCTAAAATTGCATTCGTATATTCCATCTTTTTAAGTGAACTTTGCTTTGTATGATCCTGTACACCCACTTTTGGCTAATTAGGCCAAAAATGTAACCTTTCCTTTTCCGCCGCATACGAGAAGTTAGAAAACACGAAGCAACGAATCTCTCTCGTGGCTGACGCCTAACGACACTTTTCAAACTGACCAGTCTATTTCAGTGGAAAAGGTGAATAGGTTATGAGAATTATTAAAGCTGACACTAAAGCATACTTTTTTAACAAAAAAAAAAAACAAGAATATCTAGATAACTTTGGGAAATAAACAGTTTTGCAACGCGCAAGTAGCAAAACTGCAAGATAAATGCTATTGCAATGCCTGCCATCACATATAAAATAATGATTTGCTTTTAATGTAGGCATATATTTTCACTTTGATTTTGGGTTATGAGATTGATTTTCGGGATAATTTAGACTTTTAATACAGATTTAGAAATAACAAAATAAAGCTTAATATTTTTAAAAATTAAAACTAAAATTTTAATGACAAAAATATTACAATTGTCATATAAGAAATTCTGGAACTTCTGTAAGTTATAAAAACTGTTCAAATATATACAGAACTGGTTTTAGAAGAGGCAATACTATATTTTTTTTCGAAATTATTATTATTATTTTTATTTCTCTCTTCACCTTTGACCGTACATAACTAAGTCTATCATAAATTTCTAGCATATATTAGAAAAGCTACGAAACCATAAATTTCTACCAAACTAGGAAAGCTTTCCTTAGTTTTTCTTTGAAGAAAGGGACGATCAGCCACTTGCTTCAAGCAAAAAATAACAGGAAGTGGAAAATTAAAAATGTAATAATTAAACTTTTAATGCGAAAGCAATTAAAAAGCAGTGTTTAGGGAGTGAAATTTAAGTAAGCGTTTCTCAAGGTTAAAATTCATTCGCCTTGGGTAAATTCACGTAAATGGAAAAAAATAAATTTAAGAACACATAATGAAGCTTACATTCTTCAATTTTCTTGTTTCATTTAAATTTTAGTCAAATATAATATGTTTCTGTTATTTCAGCCAAAATGAGGTATAATATTTGTTTTTTCATTTACGTTAAATAGAAATAAATTGTTCAATGATTTTATTTCATGACTCACTGCGTTTCAGAAAAGTAAAAATAAATAAAAGTCATCACAGAACGTTAAAAAAATTAATACTAGTATTTGAAGACAGTTCAGTAAACATTCAGTAGGGATTCTTGACGTTCAAAAAAGTTTGCAGTATATTCTATGTAAGGTTTGGACTATAATAGATAGCGTAAAAGTGTTTTATTTTAAAATCAGAGTATTTTAGAAGTCATGTCAAGAAACAGCCGTTAAGATTCCGATGCCACATTATTTGTTGTTACACTCATGCACAGTATAAGTTTAAACACTTTTCTTCTCATTTGCATGAATATTGCAGAATAATGCTATCATAATATACAACAAATATGTACTTCACTGTTATTTACACTCAGCGTGAATATAATAGAGAAAAGGAGCAAAAATACAAGGATTTGTAAGGGTTTGAATCAGCGCTCTTCGTCGTCGTTGACAGGTAATTTTTCCCCTAAAGTCATTCGTTTTTGATTTAGGGCATTTGGCGGTCTATATATTCTGTATTAACTAAATAAACAAATAAGAATTTAATTAGTTTAACATGTAGAAAATGCAAGAATGAAAATGAAATTTTCGATCAAAACAATCTAATCGAATCCAATCTCTTAAAATGCAGTTTGACTTGAACAAAGTTGTGAAAAAAGGAAATTAAATTTTTGCTTAAATCAACAACTTGAAAAAACATATAATATTTCTCTTACTTTTAATTAAGTTTTAAAAAATAAGAGATATTAATAATGAAACATAATAAATTTATGAGGCATTCACTGGGAATATAAATATTTAAAAGATTTCACAAAGTATATTGGCTGAAACGTTTTGTTCTATGATGATAAAGCAGAATACATATACTGGAATTATTTATTTTCCTTTCGTGTTTTATAAACTTCTTCTATTTACTTTCAGATTTATGCATTACATGATGAAAATATGTTAAATTTGATATTTTCATGTGCAGTTATTGCCATAAAAATTTGCGCACTAAGAAGTAGTTGTTGGATCGTAACAAAGCTTGGCATGCAGGCGTGTGTCAGACAGATAAGCAAATGATTGGACATACAGCGTGATTGCACATTGTGTAATGCCATTAGATGCCGCTGAGCTTCGTTTTCTCCTGGCATATAAAAAAGATACGCAAAGGCATTTTGCCTGTACTTAATCTGTTCATGGGGACGCCTTTTCACTAGAGATGCCGTCACTTGGTCATCGAATATACTATAATCAGTTTTCAGAGATCAAGTGGGGAAGAACCATCGGGATGATGGAAGCCGGGTGCTCCGCGCAGTGAACAGCCTGCCATGTAGGCCGTCTTGACTTTACTGTGAGGAAGTGCATTGGGACTAGTGGACGACAGAGATAGGCAGCATGCCAGAAAGTCAGGACGCCCTTGGCAGACCAATAGCCGAAAAAACCATCATATTATCTGACACGCACATGCAACGCCAGCAGCATAATTGTCCACAATCCGGACACTGGCGAAGTACTTCCACTATCGGCCCTTGTGTTTGTCTGTACAATGTAAGGTGCCTGGCTGAAGGAAATTTGGTATCTCGGCGCATTCGTATGGAGTGCTGTCGCGCTCGATGGGTTTGAACCTCAACCGAATGGAAACAGATCGTCTTCAGTCACGAATCGAGATTATGTAATCACTTACTTATATCAACATTGCATTCACATATATCGAATTTCATTCGATTCTAACACCCCTTTCTTGCTTCGCACATTTTTTTGGCAATGTAATTTAGAGATATATATGGCTATCACCAAAATCAACTGAAGAGCGCTGATTTCTATAATATCTCTACAAGGAAAGTTTCTTTTTACTTATAAGTTTATAGTAAAGAGTATGTACAGCACGAAGTGAATGAAAAGTGTAGGGCACGGTGCAGTTATAAGCGGATTTTTGTTTTATATCACAATGGTGGTTGGTGGTGGTTTGCAGAGTTCCCACGCTCTAATTAATAAACATTTCTGAAATTTTAATTAGCAGATACTCTCGCCAAATTGAAGCATTGAGTTACAGAGTTCTTCACAGATAAACACCTGTAACCTATCATTAACAGAATAACTGTTACATACTAACAACTCTAGCCAAGATTAATTTAGAATGATCGGAGCATAATTTTGTCTTCAAGTATTTTACATCATTAAAATTTAACAAACAGAGAAATATCTTTAATAATTTCGAAGAAGTTTTAAGAACATCAATAAAATTTATTGAAGTAAAGTAATGTTGTGTTTATAAGTATGCGTTAAAATACTCTAGATCTTATAATATTTTTTAAACATTATGAATCAACAATTATGAAAATTTCCAATTTATTTTAAGCACTGATTCAGCATTAAGTTTTCTGAGATATATTAGAAACATTGTAAATATAATTGGAAAAGATTGTAAATGATGATAATTAATTGAAGCAGTTGTACAGCAAATATTTGCATTAGTGATTTAATATTAGCAATCATCAAGTAAAAATCATTAAATGATGAAGTAAAAATTAGGAGAAAGTTATCCTTAAGGCGAGAATGTTGTTATTAATATTTGGCGAGAGATCCACAGTTATGCCTTTCCAGCAAACCAGAATTCTGGATCATTATCTTCCACAAAATGCAACTAAAGAAAGAAGCTCTGAAGACAAAACAATATTGACCCTTTCTGTGCAAGATCGTGGGAACCCTGGGATGATGATAATAGCAAAGAGGAAGGAGGATTAGTTATATCCCTCTTTTCTCTCACGAAAGAATGACAGTGACTCTGACTGTGAAAGGGTCCATCATCTGCGTACAGGCTAGCTGTGTCAAGCTGCTACTCATTTATTATTTGTCAAGTCCGTTGGCATACTCCCTAAACCTCTTCTTACTGGCCTCTGTAATCTGCTCTCGAAGTTCGGCATCTGAAATAAGAACAAAGAGAATCTTCAGTTAACAGACACAATAAAGACACTATTTGCAATACTCTAAATCGTAATACATATTGTTGCGTGTGTACGGGTTCGTAATTCGTATAGATTGAATGCACAAGTCCGATATAAAGTTAATAAAGTTTATTTTTGTCACAAGAAAGATAACAAAAACGCTGGATATTTCCTCGAAGATATTCGTACGATATCACAGTATCACGCAAAATAAACAGTAGCTATTTTAAACTACTAAAACGTTAAATAGAACGCAAGCCAAAGCGCAGAGAAAGCTAATCTGAACAACAAAATTACAGTAGCGAAGTAAACAAAAACAGTTCACTTAAAACAACTGAGCTGAAATGTTTCTGCCGGCTTTTGTAGCTATTTAAATCAGCCGCGCGAGACAATTCTAGCAATTTTTGGAAAGCAAAAAGAGTAAATTACGGTCACGGTCAATTACATTTATTCAAATTAAATATCAATTACCTAGATAAACGTTTATTCAATGTTAAATGCACGTGCTCCTGCAATTTTACTTTTCCGTCGTAGTTTTCTCTTAAAATATGTCACGTGCAGCATTGCACTAGGAAATAACACAATTTTTTTACCAAAGGGGCTTTGTTCGTGAAGGCCTATTGTTTTCGTTTTGCGATTTTGCGTCGAATCACTCTGAAAGTCCGTTTCACTTTTCAAATTGTTGCCACCAAATATTATCGCACTGTATTATGTTTGAAGAAATTAAATAATGAAGTACAACTGTACCTAGAGCCATCAAATTTTGAATGATGTAATCCTACTGCAAATATGGGCATCTGAAAGCCCAAATTTGAAATTTGGAATTTGTTTTATTATCGACTTCATATTTTGTAAAACTTAAACGAATTTCTGTTTAACAACTGAACCTTGAGTTCAACTTTTTGAACTCAAGGATTTAAAAACAAGCAATGGCGTACAGAAAAAAAATAGCTCCAGCGCGTTAGACTGTGTATCGGAAATTTTAATCATATGCTCAATTTAAAATTGTTTTGCGATATTGTTCTTGAACTGAATTTTATGGTTTGAGTGCGAAAAACATGATATTCAATAAATAAAGGTAAAACACAAAATGTTAAAAAAACGCCCCTTTGGGCGTAATTTAAAATCGGAAACTTTTCAGATTTTCTTTTAATTATTATTAAAAATATCTAACCAAATGCAAAATTCGTAACAATATTATTGATTACGTTTTTAAACAGAATAAAGTGATAAAAAATCAGCAAAAATGTCTAAAAGTTTTAAAACGTTTATTTCTTGATTTTACAATGTGTGATAATGTGATTAACTCATAAATGCATGAAATTACGGATATTTTTCCTAAAGTAGCTTTTTTTTTAAAAATAATATTTAATTGAAGAATGGCCACCAAGTAGCGGTAATTCATTCAGTAATGATAAGTCGATAGTTTAAACCAGCTTTTCTCAACCTCCTTTTACTCGCGTATTGTGTGACTTATCATCATTAATCCCCCATATTTACACCCCAACCCCATTTGCATCACGCATATTTACTAACATTTACAACTATAGGTACGGTAATATAATAACTATAATCCAGACGCATTCTTATTTTTGATAGTTATGCAAACATGAAGTACAATCGTAATTATACATGTTTAATTATATTTAAAAAAAGTATAACCACATTTAATGGGAGCCGTGAGGCTGTTTTGGCAGCTCGCGGTCATTTAAAATCCGGATTGGAAGATGAAAAACGCAGTTCTCACGTTCTTGCGCTGGAGAATCTGTTCTTGTTACGTATTTTTAAGTCAGTGTAGGACGAGGAAAGCCTTCTCCACTAATGCGGTGCTTATGAATGGTAACAGAGTAGTGATTGCCTTGTTGAGCAGCACAGGGTATACGTCATTTACGTCAGTCCAGAAGGAGATGAAAGCTTTCCATGTTTGGGAAAATACTTTCCGAAAGTTTTTTTCAGGCCATTCTGATATATCATCCCTGATTCTTAGCAGAAATAAAATTTTAATACAGAAAGCAATGCCGAATTACCACCCCTACCCGCTTTGTGTAAAGATTCTTGAAATGTACCTATTATTGTCAGCTGTCGGCCGGTGGTCTTAGCCTTCTTGACGGTAAACTGGTCCTGCAGATAAAATATACGTGCAAATTAAATTTAAAACATTCATATCTTTCTAAATTAAATTATTTTGGATTTAATTTAATTATTTTGATTTTTGTAATGAAATATTCAGATTGGAAATGCCAGTTGTCACAACGGCTTTTCATCTTTTCTCTTATGTTGAATCAATTCATCAATGACCACGAACGCATTTTTTTCCGTGTATCCCCTTAGACCATTTCGCGTACGCACTCGTCGAGACTAGAATATGCGTTGCGCATGCTTCCAGTTGCATCACGAAGGCATGAAGAAAGGAGGAAGAAAATACCTTATCTACTCTCCCTTTTAAAGGGCAACTGGGGATGAGAGGGCCCAATCGCCAAATCCTGGTGATGACGAATTATCTTCCGTCACCTTTTAGTTCGGCCGCCACTGTAGAGTCATTAAGTTTTTTTTTTTTTTTTGGAAGCAAGAAACGTGAAAAATGTGCAGCATCCTCGCCAGAACTCGAACCCTGGACCTCTTGAATACGCGTCGAGTATGCTTCTAATTACACCACGAAGGTATGCGGAAAGCAGGAAGAAAATACCTTATAATATAAATAAATAAAATGTTTTCTTCTTTAGATAATATGCCGAAATTATTTTGAAAAAAAAAATTAAAGATTAGTTTAAAATTTTATCATAGCAGAAATCTCAACAACTTTACGCAGGAATGTCCTTACAGAAGTTAGCAAATCGCTTTTAATGAACTCTAGTGCGCTTTTAATGACTGACGTGCTATCGAGATCGGATGGATAAGACACCGGTTATGTTCAAATGTATTTATGTAAGTAACGTACAGATTACATTTACAACAACCAAAAGAACTATTGCAAAACGATGAATACAAAAAGTGAATATATACAATTGAATATAATGTATTGTTATGCGCGTAAGTTATAAATGAATTACATTGTGTTAGTTTCCGACATAAATTTATTTACATAGCATAGTATGGGGTATGTACATATGTTGTACAAAATTAATATTTAAAAAAGTTTAAAAAATTTCAAGCTGCTAGTCTCTTCTTTCATTTTTTTTTCTGTAAAATTTTCTTCAAGAATCGTATTTTGATACTGAATGCATTCTAAGGTCTTGTTAATTACATATAATTTTAACCAACACCCGAGCAATATTAACCGAAAACTGAGGTACGTCGAGCTATTTTACAAAGGGAAAAAGTGCGTTTAAAAAGCGTCCACAGCATCTGTCTGTTTGATTTTTATATTAGGTTTATACAGTTAAAAATATCTCCTTAGTATATGTGAAAAGCTAGAGGAAGAGTTCCGGGTGTAAATGCAGGGAATGTGTTTGAAAATGAAACTTCTACACGGCAGGTTGTCGCGAGGAAGAAAAATGATGACACTGTGAGTGAAACGACATAAAGAGTTAACGCCTCTAGAAAATCGCAATCATTGCAATCAACAACTTCCATTTATTTTCACCCGCTCAGACGGGATAGATTTCAACTTTCTTTTGTAATGGTTTTTCGGAATTTCCAACCACGTGTTCTTGGCAGGCTTCTACTGGTTTAACTGACATAACTTTGAACTCTTTAAGCGGAGTACTAGAATTTTGCTTTTTTTTCCTCAGCAAGTTTTTAACGACATGACATTGCTGCTCTTTTTACTTCATTCTACGAATAATGTTTTGCATCGTAAGTTAAGGAAAAAAAATTACAAAATAATAATGGTCCATCTTAACAAATTAGATTTTTTTTTCTGATTAACTCAATGAAAATAATAAAAAAATTAGTCAACAAATTAATACATATAAAATTTAGTAGATTTTAAACACCTAATATTTCCCCTTGTGATAAATATTATGTCGTACTGCTCCGAATACTAAGACAGCAAGATTAGACTCTGAATTTTTTAATGAATTTTAAAAAAGAAAAAATGGCTTACATGAACAACAGTATTACATATGTGCGTTTGATGTATCGAAAATGCACTACAAGAATGATAAATATCTTACCTTGAGGTAAAATTTAGTAAATATTCTCCCTTTAAACGAAATGGTTAAGTAATAAATAATATTTAATATCTTAATATTTCTAAATGTTACGTTGTGCATGTAAGATATCAAGAGTTTTTAGCATTATATTTTAAAGGAAAATTGTATTTTGCAAATTAATTACTAATATTTTTTCTTTTCCCTGTTTGAAACCTCTATAGTTTAACGTTCACATTTACAAGAGCATTTATTTTTCTCACAAAGATTTTTAATCTTTCTTATCATAGCAGTTCAATACTTGCGCCTCTAATGAACTGAGCGGTTTAAAAATAATACCCGTTTTACATGTTTTAATCATTTTACCTTTATTTTTAACTACAGGGAGTACTCGATGCCAATTACTTTAGATAGAGAGTAATGCATATAACAACAGTGAGAACGATATCGTTGTATAATCCTTCGCTGATAACGATGCAAAAAATGCGATTCATAGTCATACATTTTTAGTCTGATGGAACCCACATAAGAAATTTCGATAGAAAAATAAGCTCATTCTCTCTCATTATATCAGCAACAATGGCACGCAGTTTTTAATGCTTTTTCGGCTTTCTAATCAAATGGTCTTAAAACCTCAAGTTCCATCCAATATTTCACCTATATTAAACTTTAGGCCATTAAATGTGGCAAAAAATTGATCGTAATTGATCAGAAATCAATAACGCGAAAAAACACACAAACAGACATTCTGCTATGTGTAGATTTCTTGTGTCAGACTGTATAAAAAATAATTCTCTATATTAGCGTCCATCTGGATTATTCAAAAACTGACTTAGAAAATCATAATCAAAGAAAGAATTAAAATCTTGTTTAGAATAATATTTATTTAAAACGACACCTATATTCATTGTAATGCTGTACATGCTATTTTGTTGGGGTGAAATCATTATCCTTATGCGTTGAGAAAACATTAACCTTTCTTCAGATCTTCATGAAATTCATAAAAAAAGTGATCTATAAAAGCAATGCTCACAATACAGAAATAAAAAATTTCATGTAGATGTTGATGATGTTTTAGCATATCAAAGCTATCTATTCTCAAGTTCTTCTGGTTTGTTATTAGCAAGGTAATTATAGTCTAACGATTTATGCCCTGTTATTCGAAACAAAATGAAAGATAATTACAACCTAAAACAAATATTATCTACAATCTAAACTTCTTGTATATACAACTGACGATAAAATACTAAATTCCCTTCTCTTGACATTGAATTCGGAACGGGTATCAGATAAATGACGTCATTCACTTGAAAATAAGCCTCTCGTTTTCCTACGTACGTAGAAAATAAGTCAATATTAACTTCAGGAATCGTTAAAATATTTGCAGAAGATTAGAAACATGTATATATATATTAAATTATATCATATATATTTTACGTATATTATTATCAGCATATAATTTTCAATAAAAGCATAGTGAAAAAAACTGTTTAATAAATAATCTTTTTTGACTAATTTTTTATAGTATAGGTGAAAACATTATTTTTAGTCTCATTAATACAAAGTCTTTAACAGGTTTTTTTTTTAAATTTTAATTTCAAGAAAATGTTTTCTCTTTAATATCTTTTTTTATGTTAATAATGAAGCGATTTAAATTACTTTTTAAAGTTATTAGGAAATTTGGTCTTCGATGGAGCTATTAAGTGTCTTTAATGTTGTAGTAAAAATGTTTTTTTTTATTTAACATCGGGTTTGTTTTGCTGCATATTAATTTTTCAGAAGTGTAGACTGTGACGGTTATAAAATATTTAATTTCGAGATCTTTTTATTGTACACTTTCATATTTTTGTTATTAAATTTTCCATCCATCAAGAAACTGCGACTCATTTTGCGAAACAAAGACTCATTTTTTTGAAAGATATTAATAAACAACAAACAAAGCAAAATGCATGATAATACTATTAATAACTGTTTCATTATAAACCAATATACAGTTTTTAACATATATTTACCAACGTACAAATATATACAAACAAATAATTTTTAGTTATTGATAACTATTGAGAATCTGTAATACTTTGCAAATCTTTCGAATAAAATTCTACTTCTACTCAGCATTTTAATTTCTCTTACTATGTAGATTTCATTATACCGGACCTTTCTAAGAAAGTTAATTTGTATTTCCGTCATACACGTGAAATCATAAATTTACGCCTGAAAGAAGTTCATTGTGTCCACGTTCTCTGAAAATCTCATATTTAAGGAAGATGTGTTGTTGGAAAAAATGTTACTCTTATATTCTTATATATATTCAAGATCCTTAATGAGGAATTATGTCCCCCCACGATGACAAATCTCTATGTGGCAAAGTGCCACCTCTCCCTTTAAATATTTCACATCTTGTCTCTGTGACATCTTCTATGACTCTTCTACTTCCAGGTTCCCATATTGGAAGACAACTGGCAAAAAGTCTGCAATCCATGTAGGCTAGGCCCAGTATAATAGCGGTAAATGGAATGGAATGGAAAAAATGTGAGAAATCTCACACTTCAGGAAATTCACTTATTTGAGATGACACAAAAAATTGCAAATTTAAGAAACAACTTTATATTATATATGAAAAATCTAAAATTTTCAAAGTTTTTTTACATTCTTACCGTATAGGATCGTGCAATGCATACATTTTCATTTTGGGGAAAGACTGTAAGGGAAAAAATATCAACCCGGGTTAAGCTACACCAGGCCCTGCTCCAGCCGTTTTGCCTCCTTAGGCAATTAGCGCATTTGGCGCCACATATTAATTAAAATATTAATAATTCGAGGCGAAGTATACCGTTTAGTTACGGATTGTAAGAACAATTTAATAAGCACCTTTCGAAATTCGGCGCCTTAAGCGGCTACCTGTGCCACTTATGCTAGGAGTTGCTTCTGTAAACTAACACTTTTGTGAAGGAAAAATTATCACAAGAATTACCGTGCGATTGCAAGAGAAATGTTGACAGACTGTAGGATTGACCTGTTGGAAAAGGTTGGATAGACCTAGACCTTCCTGCATGCTAGATAAAACCCTGCGATATTGTCAGGGTGGGCGAAGATATACCAGAACATCATTCATTCAAAATTAAAGCAACGGGCAACTCAAATGCAGCGGATGAAACTGAAAGCGATATACTGTGATTTACTGAAAGGGAAAAACGTTTTCGATCACTTAAGTGGAAATGACGTAAAAACCGATCATTCCTCGGAAGTCATAGGAAAATAAAAATTGCAGCAACACGTACCGTAAAACGGTACAGGAACGATGGATATTTGCAATTATTTCTTCAACTTTGAAATATACCAAATGGATTAAGGTATGTACATTAACCACAGGTATTCACAAAATTATTTAAAAACTCTGAAAGGAATTATAGTATTTTTGCATTCGTGTATTTCTAATGTAAGTGGTTCGTACATCCAGCTAGCCGTTTGAAGACACAAGATTCAAATACCGGTAACGGAATACTTGGCTTTTTTATATTTTCTTTTCCATAAAAGCTTAATAATCTGTTCAACTAACCGAACCGATTACGAAAGTAACATTCATTTACATAAATTAATGAATCCTATATCAAACGTGAGAATAGATTACTTTAAAATTAAACGATATTTCTGATTACTGGCACTACTTATGTTTTCCGTCGGTAAAAATTACTTAACATATTTTAAAGCAATTAATAGAACACAGATTTAACATTTTAAGGAGTTATTTTTATTCCACTCAATTTTCTTCAATTTGTAATGAATTGGTTATCATCATTCAAACAAGTCATATGGAAGAGAAATCCTGGATAATGATACTGACACTCACAATTAACTTTTCACACTATATACGTGCAAAAATAATTACAGATGAAAAAAGTACACGAGATCTTTCATTTTTATGTCGTTGCAAAAGCTCCAACTACGAGGTTCTGGATCCTGATAAAAAAATATGGTTAAATGTTTTCATACCAGTGAACTAAAATATACTAGCTTTATTGAAATGGATCTAGTTATGACATTAATTTAACGACTATGAACGTAAAATATACGGTTATCTGCAGTTATATCGGTGCAGAGAAATTTGAAGTGAATAACTGTTTGTTTTTATTCTCAAAGTTTATACGCAATGTTATATTGCTTACGGGTCTTTATGAACATATACATCGACTTCAAATGCTTTAATCCTTAAATAAAAGGTATTAGTTACCTGCCTAATTACACTTTCTGTTATTAATTAGTTTGGGTGTCTAGTTGAAAATTATCCAATTAGGACTGAAGCTAAAGTCAGACGCTATATTCTCATTGAATCAATTGTTTTTTGCTTACCTTTGTCGCTAAGTTCCTGCCACATTAACTTGTTATTCTCTAAGCATTTGAGCCAAGGTCTGGGCACGGACCCCCCTGCTGGCAGGTGACGCGGTGACTGTCCAGGGCTTCCGAATAGTCTTGGCGAAGCTCGGCTGTGCGACGGACTGTTGGCTGGGGATGAAGTCTGTAAACACCTCGTTGGAACTGTGAAAAGGAGAAACCTTTAATAACAACTAATTTTATCGAGAGGCGAAGAGAGAATCGAGGAAGTGTACCGAAGAATCCTTTCCCTTCCAGAGGAAAAAAGTTATTTTAAGCATTCCGAAAACAACGTTCTTTCACTATAATAAAAATGAACACAGGGCCGATCATAGCGGGGGGAAGGGGGTCAAAATGGTGCACAGCACGTGGGCGACCAAATTTAAAGGGCGGCGAAATAATTATTAACCATATTGCATTTCTATAAAAAAAAGAGCGGCCAAGTTTAATTTGCACGCGGGCAGTCGACGATCGGCATTGAATGAACCGGTAAAATACTATAACTTTTTGATTTCATAACGCATTTCTTTTACGCTACAGAAATATGGCTGAAACTGGAGCGCATTTTAAAACTGCAGATTTTTACAATATGCTAATAATTTACAAATAATTCTTTTTTTAAAATTATTAATTTAAATAGCTATACTATTGTCGTTATTAACTGGTAGATGTATTTTGTTTCGTTTGTTATATTTGTTTAAAATTAAAATGCTTTTTTTTTTCTGCTGGTGATACTAAAAGTAAGGAAATGTGTTTTAGAATCGAAAAATACAAAAAGTGCCGTTAGAAGGGATTAGCTGTAGAAAATATTTTTAATCAGCTCAGTAAATCGACAGAAAAGTGAAGTTCATCTATAATTTTGAATTCATGGCTGTTAATATTGCTTAAAGAGCTATTTCTTATTTTGAAATCATATTCGTAAACCAGTGGCGTAGCTAGGGTGGATAACTGTCCCTGGACGCAGCATCCAGGGAACGCCAAATTGATGTTACAAATTTTAGAATGAAATGTTTTCCATTATTGGAACACAGACAGGGGGTGGAAAATTTTTAGTTGCCCCCGGGCGCTGAAAATCTTAGCTACGCCTCTGGCATAAACTTATTCACATTTAAATTCCTCGTCTATTTTAACCTTTCGTAAAGTAGTGCGAAGTGTATTTTTTAACAAATAGGAAAATTTGCTTTATAAAATTAAAAAATCAATAGTATTAAAGTTATCAGTAGTTTAAAGTATATACTTATTATATATATTTTTAAAAATGTTTATTTTATTATTACTTATTGGAGAGGATGTTAAACCTTTTATTAATTTCATTCCTTTTAATTAAAAACCCGCAAAACGTTTGACTGACAAACATAATACTTGAACTGAACTCATGATTTGCATTGTATGCTTAGTTTAACTATAGTTACAGTTGATTCGTTATAAACGATTTGTTCATTAAGACGATACACTTCAATGAAATTCAGTACATCTTTAACGAGAATTAAAGTGAAGGGAAGGGGGAAAGACAGAAAGAGACAGAGGAAGATGGAAATGGGAAGGGCGAAAAATGTTTCTGAAATATTTCATCATAGAACGTTTCATTTATTTTTAAATAAATAAATAAAACGTTGAGAATGTTAATGAATCACATGAATAACTAGCATCATGGATTCCTGAAAATTACGCAATATTCTATATTATATGTAAATATAATTTTTGAAATACATTTCTAAATTTTGAACATGCTAAAAAAAGTTAGTTGATAAGCTTGTTAAGAGATGGCAGCACCACACAGAGAAAGGAGCTTTGAAAACTGCCTTGATATCTTCATAGCTGTTTAAAACTTTATAGGCAAAGGCGGAATTGTGGGATACGCAATCGCAAATGGATTCGGATTTCAAAAGTATGTCTTAAAATGAACCTTTTTAAAAAAGTTCATGCGAAACGAATTCCCCACTTCTTAAATCCGCCATTGTTTGCAGGTTTCACTTTTTTGACTGAAGGAGCGTTTTAGCTACAATTTTTCTAACGAAGCCTATCCTATATCTCACAAGTTAATTAAGTTTATGAGTAGCATTTCAGGGAGAAAAAAAGCTACAGCTGATAAGGGAGCTGATATTGAACGATAAGGGATTCGTAATGTAAGGAGATATTTAAACAGTTATTTAATGTCCATAAAATTAAAATATATTTACAATTTTTATAATTCACCATGATATCTCAATTTATTCTTAACGTGATAGTATCAAACGTTATCTATGAAAAACAGTTCTTTAGAAGCTCGATAAACGAAACCAATCTGTGTTATAATTAACGTCGCAAACCGTCCTTTTTTGCTAAGCATCGTCCTTGTCTTTTTTCAATAAGCCTTCCTGTCCTTGTCCTTTTTTTAATAAGCCTTTCTGTCCTTGTCCTTTTTTTGGAATTACAAAATACCAAATCTCCTTTGTTTCGAAATCAGAACAAATATAATTTAAAATAATTAAAAGTTTAATTTTTAAATTTCAAATATTTAAAAAAGTTTTTCTGCATTTTTGAATTAACAATTTTTTAACTAATGACTATCGAATAATGCATCTTTTGTATTTAATTAGTCAATATATTATTACTTAAATTATTGAACTAAAATTTTTTCTTTTGTTTTCGAAGCTTGAAAAAATTGTTCGTATACATAAATACTTTACATTCTAAATACAATTACGTGCAATTTACATTCTAAATTTAATTCTAATTTATATTCTAAAATTATATTTCAACAATTTACAATAGTAATAATAAAAAAGGAATTAATATAAATATATTCTGTAGTGCCCTTCATTGCGACTCAACTGCACGGAGGTTCTATGTATATTGTTTTAGTACCTATAGAAACCGAGAATCTTACTTTATGTGTAGTTGAGATAGAAAGAAACACTCAAATTATCAGACAATATTTTGAATTCGTCTTGCATGCAGCAGAATCTCTGCTCTACTTTGGTTTTGAAACGTGAATTTTAATTCGCTGTGAGATGTCGAACCTATCAGAAAATCGTGAAATGCGATTTTTTAGTTCACTTTGAGATGTCAAATCTATGAGGATATCATATTTGAGTTTCATATAGATAGTTTTATTTTTCACGCCGAACTCCTTCAGCCCTCGCATAAAATCCCTGAAGGACCTTTTCTTCAGCTGTCGGAAAATGAAATTCAAACGAGCTTTTCAAAGCTTTGAGATGGGCCTGAATATTTTTCTGTACTTGAATTCTGATGATATTTTCTTCCAGGAAGGTTTTTGTAAGACGGATGTAGTCACTACCTTCTGTTTTTCAAGCATTCTCAATATGTAAAGTTTAACCTAAAAGAAGACACTGTGACATTTGGATAAAAAGTGGTATTTCCTCCTAGCAATGATACATTCATTTCCTGTATTTTGCTATAAATTTCGATCAATACGCAATTTTAACCACCTAGTCTTCACTATTTTGAATTTCCGTTAATACAACGCTACAGTCAATTAAAAATGCTACTACTCGCATATACAGTTTCATCAAATATATCAGAGTTTTTCTTGGAGACAAGTACCTTACTTTAGTGTGCAGCAGGAAGGACTCAAGTGGCTCCTTGACTCTGCTTTTCAGTCTACTAAGCTGTTTTTAAGACATTTTATGTAGTTTGTTATTTTCTTTATTAATGAACATTTACTAGCTACACCATTCAACCTCACAAATAAATCAACCGCGCACAAAACTTTTGGAAGTATCTCTATGAAATCACAATATCCATGAATAATCACAATATATCAATTATTGCCATGAGCATTCACAGTGAAGTGACTCCAAATCGTCTACCCATCTGTATTTACTATATTGTTACGTTTTTTCTTCGTACGTACGTTATGGGGTTTGCGGATGTGTAATGAATAACAACGACAATTGATGAAGTATCAAAACAGAATTTATTAGCCAGTACTATTCAAGACAGCTCCAAAATCACGTTTACAGTCGCCGAAGAACTACTATAAACACAGTGGAACAATCAGCAGCACAGCCTTCAGGCTATAACGGTGAAGAAAGCTTCACGGCAAAGTACCAGAGTGCTCGGTTGTTCTCGAAACTATACGTACTCTCGAGACTCCATGCTACAACTCGCGATGCACTTGATGTTACTCTACAGTACAGCTTCCGACTCGGTTCAATCGTTTCCGAAGCTCAGCAAACTCTAAGATAAAACTCGATGATGCACTGACTCGCGATACACTAAGAGACTTTCTCGATGCATTCAACGATCAGCTCGGGACTAGACCTCGAGACACTTGCTCACTGACTAACTGGCTCGACCAGGCACTCACTAACTGACCATCAACTCGATAGACTCCGCACTGACTGACTGTCCGCGTACCAGCTGACTGTACCAGCAGGGTTTTTTAGTTTTTGGCTTGTCTTCGAGAACATTCTGGGCTAAAACAGTAAGAATTCGTTGCAGAAGGTTCTCTATCCATCTATGACATATAGCCAGTTTTGTCGCCAAATGGGCGATTTCTCGCCAAAAGTGGCAATCCAGCCTTACCTTGCCATTTCCTGGCAACCCTAAACCTGCTTTACGAGGAAGCTATCTTACCGCGCTTAGACATTTTGTAACAATATGAAGCTTAAATACAAGAAGCTTTGGGTGAATTCCAGGAATCCTCGGAAGATCGAGAATGAGCGAAAAACTTCTCAAATGTGAAATTCCAAAGAATGGCCAAACATCGCCTGCTAGAGAAGATGTAAAATTGAGCTTAGCAAATTTCTTATTTTGACTCTGCTTTTCGTTACTTAACATTTAATTTTATTCAGTTTTTATTATACTTTCCTGGAGCGGCAGAGGAGCGCCTGGAAAAAGCAGGCGGAACCCTAAGGGCTCCGTGAAGCACAGATAGAAGACCGCTGAACTAAAGAGTAAGAACAAAAACTAACTAAACGTAACTAAAGAGAAGACAAGTAAGTATATTTAGCGCACAAAGATATGACAGTTGAAAAAAGTTATACATATAACATTACATGTTAAAGATTAGATGAAATGATTTTTACCTGTGCTGTCTTCGGCGATTACGCCATCTTTGTTCCCCTCCACGTGATGCAGGATCCTGTCTAAAACGTCACCGCATACCTCCAGGCTCGGCGACACGATGAAATCAATAAAACCTGCAGAAAATAAAATATGAAACCTCTCAACTGAAAGAAGGCACAAAAATCGATAACAGAATAATATAAAAAACAAGAAAACAAAATAATTGCGAATAGAAGCTTTTAGCAGTCTAATGTTACAAATACAAAGTTTCAAAGAGTTAAATGATATTTAAACTTTAAAAAGCGGACATACCATAAAGCTCTTTGTTTGTTGTTCTTCCTTTTAGCTAGACTGTTTTGTACCAACACTATGCTGTCAATAAAGCTATTTCCAATTCATCACGTACTGTATGCTTCGTATTCATGTTTTTCCCTTCTGTACTTTCCTTTAAGTACTACATTGTGCTACTGTAATAGAATTTCATGACTCCCAGTTGATGTTTTTGCGGAATTACGGCCAAAATTAGAAAGATTTCTAAAGTTTTGTAGACTAATGTAGACTCGATCAGATGATTTGCTTGTGGTTCAGTACATAAAATTTCGGATTAAACGCATTATGATTTTATAATTCCATAGATTTTTATACAAGGCGTTTTTTCAAGTAAGTACCCTTTCAATATTGTACAAGAACAGTTCTTTTAACAGCATTATTCTATATGGAAGTTTGGACCTTAATCTACTTTCATATTTTCCACTTACATTAAGACATTCATCGTATCGTACAATCAACTTTCATTCATCGTATCGTACAATCAACTTTCATTCATCGTATCGTACAATCAACTTTCATTCATCATATCGTACAATCCATCTTCATAGAAATTCTTTTGCATGATTTGATAACCATTTTTGGTATTCATCTTGAGCACAGCTTTCGATAATTTAAGCATTCTGCTAAATTTCATGCAGAACTCTGCGAAATCCTAAAGCATAATGATGAACTGCGAAATCCTAAAGCATAATGATGAGCATCAAATTAAGCAACCGTTCGCTGTTAATAATGATATTGTAGAGAAAGTTGATGGATGAAAATGTTTGAAAAAATAGATGACTTAATTTTTCTACTCTTCCAATAATTGATTAAGGCGCTATAAGGTATTGCTCCCGCCTTCTTGGCATGCCTTCATGGTATAGTGGTCAGCATGCTCGGCGCGTATTTGAGATGTTCGAGTCCCGGCGATGCCAATGTTCATTTTTCATCTCTCCTGCGTCCAAAAAATTACCAAATGTCTCTACAGTGGCACCCGAACTAAAAGGTGGTGAATGATGATTCTTCACCACCAGGATTTGGTCATTGGTTCCCCTAATCCCCAGTCGCCTTTTAAATAGGGGGTATAGAAAGTAGTTATCCCGCTTTTTTGGCATGCCTTTCGCGGTGTAGTTGTCAGCATGTTCGGTGCGTATTCGAGAGGTCCATGGTTCGAGTCCTGGCGAAGGCATTGCTCATTTTGTTATCTCTGCTGCTTCTAAAAAATACCTAATGTCTCTACAACGTGACGGAAATTTTCTATCGGTCGTGTTAAACCTTTTATTTCAAAACATTCTTCTTGCTATATTTCAAGAGAAGTGATATTTTTTTTTACTTTTTAATTGTTAAATTTAGCTAAGATCATCAAATAATCAAAGCTCTTCTAAAAACGTCCATTTAATTGAATTTTTGCTTACACAGTAAGTGAAATTTCCAATAAAAAATAATTTAGAAGGCTCACATTCATAAAGTTTCATGCCAAACTGTTCTAAGTTAACGCCAAAGTCCGAGTTTTGAGTTGAAAAGGGAGCAAGAAATAAGAAGCAGAAGGATTAATTTATCAAACATTAACAGGAGACTTTATCAAAAAATGATACATTATGATTAATAAATCTCTTGAAGCTTCTGAAATGCAAAACCGAACAAAAATGTGACAACGGCCACAAACGGACTTAAAAGTATGAAGGTTACCCTTAACGTCTAGTCAGAGCAACAAATTTATAAATATTTATTATTCTGACAGAACTTCTTTTGACAGAACACTGCATTTATTACTACGATATGATGTACACAATGTCCTACATCAGTGACACTTTTATAACATATATATGGGATTATTCAAAAGCCGCTTAAGATTTCGAAAATTTATAAAAATAGGGGACAAAAAAGGATCATTAGTAGCTTTCCATTCATGAGCCATTTTTTTCGTAAATGAATCAATAACGAGTAATAGTACAATCTGCCCCTGAAAACGAATTGTAAGGTAGGGAAAATTACAAGATTGCAATTTTCTTTGCAATATATAAAAATTCATTTGAAACTTTCTACCAACAGTTACGTATAGAAAGTAACAACAGAAATCAGAATGGCTTTGAAATTTTTTATTTAGGGCTGGTGGATACCTATCCCCCTACATGCTACTCGTATCCCACTTATAGCGCCATCCATCCGAGGAAAATTATATTGATAATTATCCTTTGTACACCAATGTGGTAAAAATTTTCTTCCTTGCGATTTATTTTTGTGCAAATTTCGTACCTGTTTATTTTTTTAAAAATATCTTTACAGTTTTAATTCAAATAGTCAAAGTGTTTACATATAGACAAAAGTACCGAAATATCTAAGAAAACATATGTAAAATGACAAGCATTTTGCTACTTAAAAATTTAGGCGACATCCTAGACGTATATTTTAAGCGTATTAAGAAACTTATCAAACCGACAGCAAGTCCACGGTTGGTTTCTAGACATCGTTCTGTGAGGTAAAAAATCAATTATTTTCTAGCTTTAAAAGAATGAAAATTGTTAGCAGCCGTGTGTAGCATGCTTCTCTGACCGAAGTAGCAAGTGTGTTTGCTACTTTGAAACTCATATTGTGCTTTAAGAAAAATATCATCTGGTAAGCGTAGATGAAAGGTGATTCCCAATGGACGAAGATATTACTTGTATGACAGAGAGAGAAGAACAATAAGGAGAGCTGTGACCCAAAACACAGAAACAACACCTGCATAAGTAACTAATGAGATAAATAAAATGATTTTAAAATAGTATGATAGTATACAAGGAACGAAAGTAAAACCTCAGAGACATAGAATTTATAGTTGAATTTACAAGTGCCGAACCACTGATTAATGACGTGAATCCCTCAAGGAGAAAGCAAAGCATTGTAATATTCATATGAAATGGACTATTGATCAACGGTAGAAATTGTTTTCACTACTCAAAGCGATCTTTCTAGTGTTTCGAACTCTTGGCCAAATTTACACGTGGCGAACACTCACGCATAGTTTTTATCCGAATAAAAAAGTCTTTTGCTAACAGTGAGTGAAGTATGGCAGAGGTTCGGTAATGTTTTTGGACAGTCATATCGTTATATTCTGCCAGCCCCATTATTACCTAGCAAAGTTACGCTGCTGCCATGGAATATTTAGTATTTTGAGCAACTTACTCGTAGTCTATCCTAAGTTTCAAATATAGTGTTCTTTAGGTTAACATTTATCAAGATGAAAGACCCTAATTCATATATTTCATATCGTCCGGTCATATTTTGTTGAGCATAGTGGTTAGGTGTCCCATCTTCCATGATCTCACGGGCTCGCTTTAGATTATCGAAATCTGGCTTCTTCAACTTCCAGATCTTAATAATTTAGAGCTCCAGAGATCAGGGTTGGAGAAACCGATTTGACTACTTTATCTGCCTCTAAATTTGTGTAGGAATATCAGCAAAGTTTTGCAGCAAGAAAATTTTAAGGTTCCTTTTCCCACCATATATTTGTTCATTCCCAGCTCGAGAAGCTGCTTGAAAGTAAAAAATGGTCTTACACCATATTAATAAAGGAATTATCGAAAGTGTTTCCGTAGTTTTATCGAACTCCTCTATACAAATTTATTTGTACATTAAAAGTATCTAACTTAATGAAACTTACCAATTTGCGATTCAGCGACTAGAGTGGAGTTTCTGTCACACAGTGGTGAGAAGGGCAAACCGAGATCCTTTTCCTTGTCGCCCTGAAAAATAACAAAGAAGCGAAGAAGTTAGTTTTCCAGTTATAGTTTAATTAGTCAACAAAATATTGATAGTTAGTACTCACCTGTCTGAAAAACTCTTCCATGAGTCTCTGTGTCCATCGGAAATGCAAATTCCAGTCTTTCGCAGGGTGACTGATGTCACAGCAGTGCAGCATTAGTGACAAAACTTTAGCCTTATCCATTGCGCTGTAAAGAGGTATATCAGAGATTACCATATAGAATTTATACTCATGAAGTTACGATGTCAGTTGCTTTGATATTCAAAACCTCACTACGGTTTCTTGTGCATGAGTGACCTTTTTTCTTTACATTTATTCTTGTAAAATAATCTGCCAGAGTCTGGTTTGCTTAACTTACTTTTTGCAATACTAGTCTCTTATACTTGGATATACTTAAATTAGATTGATTTCAACTTCTACCTAGAATAGGTTTTCTTGTTCGAGGCTTGGAAACCTTCACTTAGGAAGGTCAATTCTATCATGCCGCAAGATTAGAAACTGATGAAATTTTTGTGCAAGTTTAAAAAAATTCGTTATTTTTAGAGAGATACCAAATAATCCTTAAAGGTAATGGCATAATAAATCAAATCCACCACTCGCTAAGCAGCTAATTCGATTGAGGTAGATTAATTAATCAGTTCTTCTATTTCGTGAGTAATTTCGGAAGGTTCTATTAAAAAGCTAAATGAGAGCCCGATTGTATCTTCAGTAGGCAAGCTAATGCGACTGAAAAAAGCTCAATTTTGTAATTCCGTGACTGACTGCTAAAGTTTCTACTAAAAATAATAGCATAATAAAACCAATTCCATCATTCTACAGTTAGCATAAAACAATAGGAAGTGGAAGAAATTCTTTCGTAATCTATTGCAAAGGCTCCTGCTAAAGATAACATATTTTAAATTAGATTCTCTCATATAGCAAGCTGATACGATCGAAATAAATATTTCAGTTCTCTCATTTCCTGAATGATCGCTAAGGGATGTAATCCGTGAAAAATCAGCGAGGGTCATGCAAACTATATAATGTGATTGAACATTAATTAAATAAATTCTACATTTTGCTATGTATTATTTAAATTTCCATTAAAGCTAATTGTGGGACAAGAGCCATTTCTATTATTCGCTCAGGCTTTCGTGTAAATTGTGATTAAAAACAACTGTCACTCGGCGAAAGTCTTTAAGAGTTAGTGAAAGATAATGGGCTTAGAAAAAATCATTTATTCCATGCCTACTTATGAGAAAATAAAAAATCATTTTAATCTAAGCAAGATTTAGATTTCCATTATAGGTTTTTAAAATTTATGAAGGAAGGAGAATTGAGATTGACAGCGTTAAAACCTAACGATTTAAAAGCAATAAATGTATTTCTTAATAATTTATAACTTTATTATATTTTAATAATGCCTTTAACGAAAGCAGTTTGTAATACACTACGTTGATTTATTTGGCACAGTGTGATGACTTTTGACGAACACCTGCAACATTCTAAAAGATGTCTTTATGCCTAACATTAGGTATTTCAGAATTGGATTTTTTTAGCTAATAAAAAACCTAATAAGTATTTTACAATTAGAATATTTAAAGTGAACGATTCATGTAGAATGTGAGATTTTTATATTTATAACACTGTAGAAACTGTTTTCACATTGTTTCGCACTTCTGTAGCTAGAAGGTATATAGCTAGAGTTAATATTTAAAGAAATAAAGCCAGTAGCTACGTGTTTGGAATAACATGTATAATTTAACGTCTGTTGCGTAAGTTTGTAAGGATTTTAAGTTTTACTAACATTTATTTTATTTTAAACCTTTACTATATTCTCTTAATTTTCCGTTTCCGGCCAGAATAAGAGTGAACAGATTTTGTCTATGCAAATAACGTTGCAAACTGTAGAAGTATATAAGACATAGCCTTTAGCCAAAAATAAGAAGGACAGAGAGATTTCTCGCTGCTTTTATCACACATGTGCTTTTTATGTCTACCTTTAAGTCCAGAACTTAGTTCTCGCTGATATCTGAAGACGTATTGCAGCCTTTGCATTCTGCTCACTACGTACGTAGTATTAAAAGGCCAATCTTCGCTTCACCATTCTCTATAAAGCATCTCAGTTCTTATTTAGTTAAGTTAGTTTGTTTCTTATTTTCTACATTTTAAACCAAAAGTGTTGGTCTTTGTATCCTTAAGTGCGGGAGCGCTTGTACGCTGTGAGAGTTTAAGGGTCGAGTCAACCCCTTCTTATTTGTGTTGTCTGTTCCACGCACACACGAACATAGCTTTGAGTAAGCTAATTGTTCTTGTTCAGAGCTCCAGTTATGTTTGCAAAATCAGCTAGAAGGAACAGTAGTCCTGACAGGTTGATAAACAGAAACGACAACAATGATGAAAATATTAAGTTGATAAACACAAACGACAAAAGCAGTGAAAACAAATCTAACGAAAACAAATCTAACGAAAACAATTCTTACTAAGACAAAGATAAAAAAGAATGCAATATTCAATAGCAACTTTACGATTTAACGATTCCAATAATTTATCTGGGAGCACTCTGTTTTGAATAGTTATAACACTTTAAAAATTCTTACCCACGGGTCTGGAAATACGTACCAGAACATTGTGACTAGCAATTAAAGAACATGCATTCCTTATAGAAAATATATTAAAATTTGATATAAAATCACCAGAAAGGTATTACCTGAAATCTGAATGGCAGAGCAGGGTCTTCATTGTTTTGATCTGCTGAAAATGCGAGGACATATCAGTGCCCAAGACCATCTCGATTACAAGTCCTCGGAATTCTCTGAAAGAAGTAAAATTTTCAACTTATTTCTATTTTTTTCCGAACAGCTAAGAGCTCAACTAATCCTTGTATCGGCAAATTTCTGCAATTAACTGATTTTGAACATTCCTCGAAATGAAAACAAAATATCAAAATTTGGATTATGGGACAGAAAACGGTAGAAAGCTTAAGCATTCATTTTCTTACTCTTTCTTATTTTAACTCCTTTTTACTGTTTAAACCAGCAGTAATCAAAGACAATTGCGTAAAAATTACTAGAAGGCAATTCGAGAAGTCCTCAGTTAGAATGCAGCTGCCATCATACAAGATATTGTATGTTTAATATTACTTCCTTTAATACTATTTTATTCTGGAAGACTATTTATTTGTGAAAAATGCTTTTGAGAGATTAATATAAAAAATAAATCATTGTAAAAATTTTGCAAAAAAAAAAAAAAAAAAAGGAATTTTTCATTTATTTTTTTTCATAAGTATATACCCAATATATACCCTATTGTAACTGATATTTCATAAAATACACAAATAAAATGTACAAATCTAAAATTAGGCATTTTGAAAAAAAAAGACGGTTTATTACAATTAAAATTTTTTTACAACAAATAGTTTTTCAAATTTTAAGAAGAAAGTGCATTTTTGCTTACTTTCGCAGCATTCTCTTTGAGCTATCATCCCGAAATTAATTGGATTGTTATTTTCTCCGTTACATTCGCTCATTTCACAAACACATATTATGAATGAAAATCTAGTGTCTTCATTAATCTTTTTACTTTATATTAAATATTTTATGATAAATGACCTGTATATATGCCTTCGTTGTAAAGTGTAAGAAGTTACGACAAAATAAATGAAAAAGTGCTTTTTGTAAAGATTTTGTGGTATATTATTGCTTTTATATTGAAGTCCTAAAACATTTTTCATGCATAAATTTTCTTTTAAATTAAGATAACATTGGAAAAACTTCTAACATCGATAAAAAATGAGTCAGATAGTAACCGGATTCAAATTCAGGACTTTTTTATAGCTCCTTGTGATACCAACAAGCTACTGGTGACTACAATAGAACTTAAATAACTGGTACATTACTTAGAAATTTAACCTCGATTTTCTAGTGTGCATTTTTTAAATGAGCTGCTCTTTTTTCTTACACAGGGCTGATGGGGTCGCATCGAGTGAGAAAATGTTTGGATTTTAAAAGAGGATCGAGCAGCAAAATTTAGTGATAGCAAAATTTTTAGAATATAGGGAAGCACTAGGCAGCAAATTTTAGGATCCGTAGAGATCGCAACCGGTAGCAAAATGTCTGACGCCGGCCCTCTGCATACACATTAAGGTCTTCTATATTTATGCAAAATTTGGACGAAATCTGTGAGTTCTATGATATCAAAGACAGAAATTTTAATCAAGTATTCAAACTGAAAAGAACTGAGATTATAATAAAATAAAATTTAATGTTTGCATTATTAGGCTGAGCGTTTTATGAAACGGGCGATCAATAAAAAAAATAATAGAACAAGTAGACGTAACGTTTCTGAGAAATCTTCCTGCACAATTAACGTTCAGTATTTAACTGGCAGGCTAATTCGAATGCCAAGCAGAAATATGCGTTACTGCTTGTTAAAGTTTCATGTTATCTCCTGCCTTTCTTCCGATTAATTGAGCTATAAAAGCAGCTTGGCTTTGGAAGTAGTTCTTTGGATCTTCATATAAAATTCTGCATGTATAAATAATTTCTTTTACGAAAGACTGCGGCTTACTCGACGTTGCTGGAAACATTTTCCAATCTGAAAAAGATTCAACAATTCCTAGCTATTTATGCACTTTTACCAATCGTTAGATGGGTTCTGTAGTATACAGTCGTGTGGTGCAGTGTGTTGGCTCTAGGTTACAGTTACCCCAGAGGAAGTTAATGTACAAGCTATGCAATAGAAATGACCAAATCCTAATGTTGCCTCTTCCACCAAATATCAATATTCGTACAATATTTTTATTTAAATTTTTTATCGCAAAATTCTTAACTTTGCCTCACGTAGCTTCAAAGTCCAGCGAAACAACAAAAAATTTCTCTAGCAAGTCTTGCCATGAAATCCACAGTATTATTGCAATTGTTAGGCACATTCAAGACTGTAGAAAATAGCTAGCGTCGGCTGAGCTGAAGACTGTGTTAAATCTTCGATGTGTTCAAAAGTGGCATGGTCTCACACTCGTTCCGATGGATGAACGGAGTAGCTGCATGGGCATTTTATGGCTTCCGCCACCCCTATGTTGAACATGCATTGGCATAATTCCTCTACGCTTGGCTCCAAAAGTGGCCGAACAGTAAATCGCTAAATACTAGTAGTTCGATCTAGGTTTGAGAATAGGCGAATAGGTCGTCGTCACTTTTTTTAAAATTTTCTCCATGTGTAAAACGAGTATGAACTCGTCTTCCATAGAACGTCCTCTACGAAGACATTCTATCCTTAAGCAGCTAGCCCTCGTATTCCTTGTCGAATAACGCAACTTAGACTAACCTCCTATATGTCTGTAAACTTCAGAAATACAGCCATTTGGGATAAGATTAATCACTTTAAATAAACCTCAATTGCATCTAAACATCATAAAGCAATACTGACACTGCAGTAAATCAATAATTACTACGATGTAAAATCGTCTTGAAAATTGTATCTATGAACAGAAATGGTTAAAAAGAATCGTAAACAAAAGCAGAGTTTTTTTTTATATTCATATGCTCCTTCGAAAAACAGACTTGTTTACGCTTCGTTTAAAGCATGTTAAACTCTTATTTAAATGACTTGGAATTAAAATTCATGAGAATAAATTAAACGTACTTGTGCTCGTTTAAAGGTAATTTTTGCTAGAGATGATACTATACTTCACTGCGCTTCAAACATTAACCTTAATGAACAGAACTTTTTATAGGAATTACAAGATTTAATCATTTCTTTTAAAGCTTTAAATGGGATTATGAGAAATAAGTATGCATTTACAAGATACTTTTTATTTCTCAGACCTGCTATTGCTTATTTTGTTAAGATTATTTTAATGAAGTTGATGTACCGTGATGAAGTTTAATTTACGGGATAAGAATAATAATAAATTCTTTTTTAGTGAAGTGATGTTAGACAATCTGAATGAAGTGAATTAAGGCAGTCTGGAGAAGCGGTTTGTTATCTTTCGTTTTGATGAAGTGTTCCATAAAAATTTAATAAAATATATAAAACTACCGCATACTTTAATTCCCAAATGCATATGAATAGCAAACAGACTCGAAATTTTCTGCTTAATTCAAACTACAGTAAGAATAAAAAATATACATTTCTATGAAGCGAAGTTATTATCATAAGCCTAGTAATCAAAAGCTTAAAAGTGTAAAAACAGTTGTTGCTTTTAGCATTTGCAGATACTTTTTTTCAGGTTTTAGAGTAGTTTGTAGAAAGCAAACATTTCGGAGATTAAACTCGTAGTAAAAGCAAATCCCATATTTAGACTAAGTTAAAATTTTTTTGTGTCTGGTTTCCTTTTACTTGAGATTTTTAAAAGAGTTTGATTTATTAAATTTATGAATTTCATAAAAAATAATATTTACAAAATATCATGCATTTAAAACAAGTATTGCATTATAAAAGGTTTTCATTAAAAAACGTTTCTTTTTCCTTCTGATCTGTGCTTGCTTTTTTGGAAAAAAAAAACATGTTTGAAGAAGACACATTGGATCACAAATGTCGCTTAGGGTTTATAGTTGTCAAGTTACACGAAACTTTTAAAAATTGGATTTAAATAAAAATCAAGAGGGAAAAAAACTTGCTTTTTATTCCAAAGGGGCTTTGTCTCTGAAGGACTATTGTTTTCGTTTTGCGATTTTGCGTTGATTCACTATAAATGTCCGATTCACTTTTCAAATTTTTGCCACCAAATGTTATCGCCCTGTATTATATTTAAAGGAATTAAATAATAAAGAATCTGCACAAATGTATGTATATTTCTCCAAATGGGATAAAACAACGGTACCTAGAGCCATCCAATTTGAATAACGTATGTTTCCACGCGAATATACGCATCTGGAAGCCCAAATTTGGAATTTGGTATTTGTTTTATTATCTGTTTTATATTTCGTAAAACTTTAACGAGTTTTTGATGAACAAACTCAACGATTTAAAAGCGAGCAATGGCAACACTCTACGGGGGAAAAACAAAACCTTTTTATCTCCAGCGCGCGGAACTGCATATCGAAAACTCTAAAGATACGCCCATTTTAAAATTATTTTGCGATATTGCTGTTGAACTGAATTTTATGCTTTAAATGCGAAGAACACGGTATTTAATAATTAAAAGTAACACACAAAACATAAAAAAAGCCCTTTTGGACGTAATTTAAAATCTGAAAGATTTCAGATTTTTTTAAAATTATTTTTCCCCCTTTTTTCTTTCTTACTTTTTCTCTTCTTTTCTATTTTAAAGCCTACACGGGGATGTTCCCCATGTTACTCGAAATTAAATTTTTTAATTTTTACATTTAACTATAAACCCGTTTTCGATCTTGCGTACTCCCCCTTCCAAACTTCAATAAATATTAAAATCTCTTATTTTTTCTTGACTTCATAAAAAGTAATATTAAATATGAATTAATAAATAATAAGTCATTAATAAAATTTTATGATTAAAAAATTTTTATGGTTTTTCACTGCAATGATGAATTTGCGCAGGAAAAAAGTGGGTGTTGCTATTCAAAAATTTTGAAATGTTTCTACTCTGTAGACGTAACCGTCAGAAGTCTCTCGTTTTAAACCATCACATCTCGAACTCATACCTTTAAATAACAATATCTGCAATTTTATTTCGATTGCTTGAGCAAACACGCTATTAGGGGTTTCACATATCGTTGAAGTTTTTTATTACTATCCTATACATACATACATATATATATATACACATATACATATATACACACATATATATATATATATATACACACACACACACACACACACATATATATATATTTTATATATTTTTTAAGGTGGTGATGTAGTTTAAAATGCTCGTTTACATTAAATTTTCTTGTGAAGGTCCTTATTATTATTATTAATTTATTGGTTCATGACTTTGCTGCTTTAGCGCAAGTCTTGGGCTTAGTGATTTACTTTTAATTACTTTTATACTGAATTTATATTCAAACTAATAGCAGCTTTTAGCGCTGTTTTAGTAACAGCCTGCTCTCTGTGTATTTTCTCCAAGAAACTTTACAGTTTTGTTGCCAATTTAGGCTAAACATTCTTAAATAGAGAACCAAATATCACGACAGCCTTTTTACATCCATCACTTATTACGTGTATTCCAGTCATTTGGTTTTAAAATTTAGTAGGCAAGTTAGTTAATTTTTGCTTACTAGTTTGATTTTTAAATTCCTTATTTACTACCAGTTTTTAACTTTTAATTTTTTAAATTTTTTCAATTTTAGTCTTCTTATGATTTTTAAAATTTGTTCTTGAATTTATACTTTTGTTTTTACTTTTGTATTTGAAATGAAAAACGAGTATAAGGGATATGTCTTCTAAAATAAGCATCTTGTTCACTTTAATTGTGTTCTTAGTGAGAAACTTTAATTTTAAAGGTTATTTGCTTTTCAACAGGATTCTTTTGGTTTAAGTGGACTATTACCTTTATTCTGATTGAGTACCAATTGTGAATCATATTTGAATCTAGCAAATAATTTGATGCTAACTTAGAAGTAAGATGAAACACCCTCTCTTATTTTAGTTGTTGTTAATTGATGGTAGATTGGTTTATCCTCTTGATAAGTCGATTAATCTACTATCAATAACAATAACTGGCTTTTCTATACTTAAGTAAGTTTTTGCTTTAGATTTCGGCATTTTTGCGATTAAATATTTCCTTCAACTGTTTGTAAAGCAAAGGAGGACTAGAAAATTCTATTTTTAAATCTTTTTAAAATTCTGACAAATACCTTTTCGATGATGATTTTAAATTGAATTTTTTGTTTCTTGGAGATGGTATATGTAAAGTTTTCTTATTATAATTTATTGTGAATCATTGGTTTATTGCTTTGTAGCTTTAGCGCAAGTCTTGGGTTTATTAATTTACTTTTATATTATATATATGTATATGTAAGTGTATGAATGTGAAATATATTTTGAATCGTACATTAAATCAATTTTTACTTCCTTGTACGAAGTAAAGGAAGTATTGTAATCACAAAAAGTTCCCGTATCATATTTCAACCAAAATATTTATTTTGACCGCTATCGAATGCAATTTAACGATGTTTTTACGTAACATCTGTACTTAAGGACAGCATAAAGGACTCTTTTCTCCCAAACGAAATATAAAACTGGTTTAAAATAGATTCAGAAAAGATTTTTTCGCGGCGTTTGTACGTACGCATGTATGTATCTCGCATCAGTGAGCTCAGTTTCTTTTTTATTCTTATATGTTGGTAAATTGCGCCTTTTTTACTTTAAAAATGATTGAATTGTGTTGTTCTTATCTTTCGGTTAAGGTATTTATTTATGCCTTTAGTTAATGTGCATGCAAGAGTTGTAGAATTATCAACAATTTAAAAGTAAGTGACGAAGCCTATTTTTTTAATCATAACAGCCCTATTTGTTTACATTTGAAACTTATCAGAATAGTGAATTAAGCCAGTTTCTGCACCTTCAATGCCGTTTTGCGGAGAGGAACAAAAAGGAAAATTTTAGTTTTGTGCACCGAAAAATCTGCCTTCTTGCTTGCTGGCCGAATTGCTTGTTTTTGCGTAGAAATTCTAATTTTATTTGAAAAATTGTTCTTTAAATTGTTTTAACTGTATTCATGTTTTATATTTTTCTATATTTTGCTTATATCTTTGCCGCTTAGTTCTGTTGCAACTTTCAATATGCCGATTACCAGAGAATTCAGCAACTTTTTCAATCAATCTTCTCCGGAAATCCAACGTTAAGCAGTAAATCGCAAGGAATAGTGATAAATACATTAATTATACTATCAAATATATATAGAATCAAAATGGTATTTTCAAGTGAGATTTCATTTATAGTTTTTGTGTAGGGGCTTACTGAGTCATTAAAATTATTTCAAGATGTCCACAATAGTTATAAGGTTTAGAAACGCTGAAGTCGACAGTAGACATTGAAGCAGATGAAGTAGTTTTAATTAGAATTTAATATTTACATGAGTGGCTGTTTTCCGGTCGGCTGGGTCCTATGAATTAATCACTATGAGAAGCACAATTCGAAGTGGCCTTTTCATCTTTCCATCTTTCTGAAGAATTTAGGTACGTTTGCAATATGATCAGTTCGCTTTAGAAATCAATTGTTCCTCCTTTAAAGGTTTCGGGTTTGTATTTTAAATACTTTGTTGACTGTAGAAAACAAGGTACTTCAAATTGCTACTTTTTTCCATATGTGTGATTTGCCGAATGAAGTACTTACTATATGATGTAAAGGTACCTACTATTCATGGAGGGCAAAAAGTTTATATCTGTGTGGTATTGTGCCACCAGTAAAGTGGGTCGGGTCTTCAGCTTGGATCAAAATGCATTTACATTTATTTTATGTTGAGATTAAATTCAATTAAAGGCTTCTTATAATAACGTATTTATTCTTACCGATATTCTTCTTTACTTAAATTGTTGAGGATGTTGTGTTCTTCATCTCGCAAAAGACGAAATGCTTGGCTCACATGATAGTTCTCCAATACTGCTCGATCATTGTACAGAAGAGCCGTTTCTGATCTATTAGGAAAAAGAAACCGAAATAATTTTATGCCATTATTATAAAAGGCTAGGTAAAATAAACATTTGCTTAATTTGATAAAAAATTAATGGATGTTGAAATAGCTGAGGCGAACTGTTATCAAAATTTACGAATCAAACTCACAAGTAATGCAAACACACAATAGCAAACAGACAATAATGCATAAAAATGAATTGTTTCTATAATATGCCAAAGCGAAATTTTAAGAATATTTAAACCTGAATAATACCAGTGTTAATAATGCCATGACGGCATCAATTTGTTTCCCCTTCAGTTTTGCTTAATTAGATGTGCTTTTATGACCATGTGTCTTCAAGACAATGTACAAGTAAGAGTACATTCAAAGATACTGTTGCAGATAAGAAAAAAAAAATACTTTTTTGAAATGCACAGAGCTTTTTTTCGTTTGAAGTTAGTTTTAATACAATGTACTGAGTCTATTACTTGTAAAACACATTTTGCAATATCATTGTTTTGTATATTTTCTTACCTGTAGTTAGTAAAATATATAGATAGGAAGGGCTTCCCAAATTTGCTCTAGATAAATGCGATTTATTAACACATCATTTTATTGCACGAACGACTGTTTTCTCGACACATCCTAAAGCTACTGACGATAAAATGAGATACTAAATATTATTTCTAATAACGTGATGAATTGTCATTTAGATATCCTAAATCTGCTAAAGGTAAAAGGAGATATTTATTGCTATTTTTCTAATTACATGACAAATTGTTAAGAAGTGATTGCAGATACCCTAAATCTACTCAAGGTAAAATAAGACATGTGTAAATTGTTCAGATTTAAAAACAACAAGGAACTTGTTTTAAAGTTTTAGAGAATTCAAACGTTTATCGTATCCAGTCAGTTTTGGATTTAGTTAGGCAGTGAATTGTAAGAATAGAATGATACTGAAATTAGCACTAATTTGTATGTATTTGCATATGGTTAACGAGTAGTTATTATAACATTTTGCTTCACATTAAGGGATGAAATCTGATCGAGACAATAAAATATTTTAACATCATTTCTTCTTGCACAAGAGATTTTTATAAGCTTGCTTGAGATATTCTAAATCTTTACAAAGTGAAAACTTTTAGTTTTTTTTTAACTGCAAGACAGTTAGCTAAGAGATTACGTTCTGTCGAACAGTAAAACTTTATGAACCATTCATCAGTCAATATTTCAAATTCGAAACATTTATACAAAAATTAGTTATCTATTAATTTGTATAAAAATTAATTTAACTACTTTTAGGATTTAGTGTAATGCGTTTTACAGTTCCTATTGAAATCGAACCAATTTTGAAAGTAAAATTGTTTCAACTTTTCTGGGTGCTATTGATTTCTTTAAAATTTCTTAACGTTGAAATCAAAGAATATAAAGAAAAGATTTTAAATTATTCCTCTGCAAGTACCTTAAACAGATGTGTGTACATATAAACAGATAATAAACTTAAGTAAAATAGAATAATTAAATTAAAAAAATAGTCTCGTTTAAGAATTTAAACAGCTTTTAAGCCAAGAAAAATAGCCCTCCTTTTCTGACTGCCGTAGTTTTATTATTATTACTTACTAAATGTTTGAATATGTTACACTATACATCAATATTAAATGTATAAGTTATTTTTTTCTTCTTACCGCGTGCCTTCGTGGTGTAACCGGATAACATGTCCGGCTAACAAATGAGAAGTCCGCTGTTCGAATCCCGACGAGGGCACTGCAAATTTTTCACGTCTCCTGCATCGATAAATCTACTGGCTCTATAAATATTTGCTTGATTAGTAGCTACTTAATTCGCTTCCCAGCAAATATACATTAGGCTGGTTTGGTAGGTTATGGCAAAACACACTAGGGCTATCTGCCTAAGGGAAGGGATGTCTCCGTGGAGGAATTTCTAAGCAAAACTGACTCGTATACACATTATACATGAAATAAAAAAGGAAAACGACCATGCAGCTAGCCCGTCCGACTGGAATCAAACTCAGGTCGGAATTGCCAGTATTCAACGATTTTAACGATCGGCCCCTGGTGGGTCCTAACATATATTAGCTTACACTTAACGAATTTGTTTATTTTTCAGATGCTATTTAATTATTAAATTTAAAACTCAAAATTTTCCTCGGCTTATTGATTTGCACATTTTGTATTCCTTCAAAACTAAACTATGTATTTTTGGTCATTAAATGCGTGATTATTTAACGTTAAGACATGTGCATGACAGTATGAAATTTGAGGTTCTTGGTTTACCATTTACTGCATTCTGTTATCAAATTTTACTTGCAATTATTAAAATTAACAATTTCTTGTTTGCAGACATATTTCAAAATTACTGAATTAAAAATATTAAAATTGTTCCTCATAGTATATTATTTTTTCTATATATGACCTCATTCCGTTTTATGATTTACTTTTTAATTAAATTTACGAAAAGAGCTTTTTTGTTATTGGCCTGTCGGAGACAGTCTGGTAAATGACCAGTTTAATTTAATTAATGTTCCTTGTTAAATTTACTTAAATCTAGGAGCTGTACATTTGTTAGTTCGGAAAAGGATATTTTTCTTATACATTTCTCGATGCACCACGTTTTGATGAATATGTTCCGGAAAATGTAAAATCCATGCTTTTGTTTCATTAAAAAATTAATTGTTAGTGAATAGCGATAACAAACTCATCATACTAACTGAATCAGGCAGCATTCATTAAAAGATAAATGATATTCAGTGCTATATTACTGGAGTAAAAATATACATTTATGACTCAAATATATCAGTCTTAATATTTTTCACATATTATTGTATTTTCCAACCATGGTTATAAGAGTTTCCTTTGGCTGATTATTATAAAATAAATAAAAGAGGAGTATCATCCATATACGTAATTTACAGCCAAAGATCGAAGTGCGGTCATTTCGCGAAATGGCCAGTCTTCGCCGAAAGCACCGTGAAATAAAACGTTGCGGGTAAATCAAATAAAGATGAAAACACTGTTCTACAAAGCATCTTGGTAAAAGAAAATGCAAAGGAGAAAATTTTTGCAGTATTAAAAAGTAAACTGGTGGCAAAACTTCGCAATTTGTTGTCGCACAAAATACAGTGGAAAAAATAAAGCAGTTCTTTTCCCACCGATAATGGGGCCGCCATCGACTGGACTTAGCTTTTCGGCCAAGCTTTTCGGCTTTTCCCATTATCGGAAATGTGTAATAACTTTATTATTATTGTGCCATTACATCGAGTGAAAAACAATCGCAGATATTCATTTTATGTGCCCAAGACGTTTTGAGTTTTGTAAAACATTATTTGCTATGGTAATTATTATTTTAAATACAACGATCCGTCTCTAAGATAACCACTCACCATTTCACAGGATTTTGGTTTCATGTAGAGGTAGTCGTCCTAGAGAAGTGATGTTTAATAAAGATGGCAATTAATGTTCTCAAGCCTGTTGATTAATTTTAGAGGTAGTTGTCTTGGAGAGAGATTCGCTGCGAGCAGGTTCACTATAAAATCATTTAAAACCTAAGCAGAGTTAACTAATATATTGCTTTCGCAAAAAATATGTTTTACAAAATTCCGGAAGTCTTAGTCTCATATAAAAGGCATATTTCTGAGATGTTTTTGTAACTCAATGTTTTGTAGCTGCTTTATTTTTTTTCCACTGTATTTTATACGATGATGTTTTAGAACTGAGAATTTTATTACTTGCTTTCGTTCTTACTGCGACGTTTTTATCCAAGATAACCCCCGCCAGTAACCCCGTCCGGTAACCTCGGCCAGTTTCTAGCATTGGTTAGCTGATTAGGCAAATGTCCGTTTACCAGTTTCTCTTTGTCAAACCTTGAACTGGCCGACCAATGATCATCTCAATTACGTGAAATGGCCACACTTTGAGATGCAGATGTATATTTGATCAACCACAATTAGTATGAAAGAACAAAACTATCCCGTTCTAAAGAATGAGAAAAATGTTGCAGCACTATATTTTGTATTTAGGGAAATTATATGAATTTTTAAAATTTTTTTCATTTTTAAGAGCATTTACGATATAACGTAAAAACATTCACGATATAACGAATACATGTAAATAATTATAATTAACTATAATGCATATATGAAATTTATTTTAATGCCCGAAACAGAAATTTCCACAATATTTTTTCCTCTGTCAAAACTATCGAAATAAATCATGAGCACCATTTAAATAAAGAGGTTAAGATACACCTTATTCTTACAAAATATTATTTAGATTATCATTTAGAGTAAATTTATTATCATTTACATTATCATTATTTTTAATTATCATTTAGAGTACTTAACTTTAATATAAAGTTTAAAAAATGATGCTGTGATTAATTTCAATGAACTGTGAAGATGAAAGTAATGAAGCAATTGAATTATTATGTAAAAATTAATCGTTATAATATAGAAGCATTTAAAAGAGCCATTAAATAGTGGCTAATTTAATGAAAAATTTTACTGTACATTTTTGTAAATTCATGTTTTTGTTGCAAATATCACATTTATTAATACACCCGACATTAGTTGCTTAGTTTACGTATTTACATGAATCCCCAATGTTAGCAGATATTAAATTTATAAATGAGATAAAAATCCCGCATGATCTTAAGGTAAAATATGATCACATAACAGACTTCTTCAAAACAAGTGCTTTTTAATCACAGTGCTTATCATAATATATTGCTTGGGACGCATTTGGTTTCTTTTTATATCAAAGTACGTAAAATTTATTAAGAGTGTTGCAGGTATTAGCAAGGAGTTTTCATCTATCATAGCTTTTAGATTATTAATAAGGATTATTTGATGTTAAAGTAAATAGAAATTTTAATCAGCTGTGGTGATATCATTTGAAAAAGAATATGAAAATAAATATTTTACCAGATAGATATAAATGAGGAGTGAGTCAGTTTACGATATTGAGAGGAGATAAGCGCGTTGTATATTTAAATATTTACTCCATTTGCCAGAGAAATGAAAATGCAAAATAATACTCTCGAATGACTGAATTACAAAATTTCGAATTTTGAAATATAAACTAAGCAAAAAATATACAAATATTTTATTATGGTTAGTTCTTAAAATTTGCAGAAGTAAACATTTTATTTTCAGATTCTAAGGGATTGGGAGCAAATATGAAAAAGTTTTGTAAACACTCATATATTAATAAGATTCAGATTTGCTTCTTAAATAATTAAGCTTTTCAACTTACTTCTGAATGTTGACATTGGTTATCACTATAAATTTTTAAATCATGCCAGCTTTGTTTTGGATAGCATTTGCTAAAATTGTTTATTTAAAATTCTAAAAACACTTACACATGTACTGCAATTAATATTAAAAAACGTTTTTTTGTTAGTAGAACCTTATTTGGTTAGTAGAATATTTTTTCTTCTATTAAACAAATAATGTATATAAAATTTAATTTCGACAAAAGTATTTAGGATAAAAACTGGGATAAACAACGGGTAGCAAGAGAAAGTTCTTCAAAAGTCAGTAAGAAAGATCCGCATAAGGTATCTCAGCTAAGGAATACAGTTGTTCCATGCTTCCCCCTTCATCAAGTATTCAACCATGCACGACGTTTTTGTTATATCATTCTTTTAAGGCGTTTGCTGCTAAAATAAATATGTGTTTTGATGTAGAGATAATATTGTTAGTCTCGCATAACCGAAGAAGAAACATTTTTATGTATAAAATACCGAATCGTTATTTAAAAAAACTACGCTTATACTATATACAGAATATTCTTGGCATAATCTATTAAGAAATTTTATTCAATTTAATGCTACTTATTTTAGTTAAATATACGATATGAGATATTAGTAAAAAACAGGTTACTTACCCTGACATGACGTGGAATGAATTTGTTGTTCCAGTGTGCTCATAATCGTGAATAATGGCGGCAAATAAAGTAGCGAATATTTCAATATCTGTCAACCAATTCTAGATCATAAAAAATGAAAAGGTAGTATAATATATGCTAATATGCGGCTAAGTTTCTTGAAAGCAAACAGAGAAAACTATACTTATAATAAGTAACAATTTATTTATAAAATTTTATTTCCACAATGAAAGGAAAATTCTTTTTTTATAGATTAGTTAGCTATTAAATATCTAGCATTTATAGCACTTATAGCAAAATAGTATTATCTACAAAAGTAGTGTACAACGCGCAATCCACAACAAATGCAATGCCGCTAAAAAGAGAACGCGGAGTGCAAAAAGAAATGACTCCATCCCAGTGATACATTTAACCGTTATGATCGGGGTTCGAACAAAGAACCTGTATCTACAGAAAGTAAGTTATTGCTCTTTTATGCCTGCCCGGTTTGGGATTACTTCTGTAAGGCCAGCAGGAAAAAAATTACAGACTGCTTAAAATTGTATTCTACGCCAGATCACAAATGCTCCTGGTATGTTAGAAATAGCAAGATTCATGAGGAACTTAAAATTGTTCAAATCAGAACCTATTTTTGTCATCTAGCAAAAAAACTTTCGTACCAGACAGCGCAATTTATTTAATCCTGTAATACAAATTTATCATTATGACTATAATTATCTACACAATAGCAAGAGACCCATGTTTAATGAGCAAACAAGTTATATGTAAATAAGTTGGTTTTGTGTATTGTAATATATTTTTGAAATTTGTTAAACCTGTATATAGTCATTCTACATCACTAATACCTCAGAGTATTCACACTTGCCATCATCGGTTCGACTAACTTGTACCGTCGTAAATGCTTCTAATATTTTAGTAGCAAAAATAAAGGTTACAGTAGTAAGAATTCGATTTCTTAGTTTCTTTGGAAGGGAGAGTGCACTAACATCGTTACTAATAGGCACTACGAGTAAGGAAAGCTTCCATAGACGCAATGTAAACCAGTTTGACTACTGCGCTGCTAAATCAAAGAACACACGTATTTTTTGGTTCGAGGCAAGCTTTCGACATAGACAGACCGAATCGGCTCTCCGAATTGGAGCGAAATAAAATCAGTAGCTTGTTTTGAGTGGAGAGGCGTTTCCGAATCATCTCTTGTCATATGCGCGAAATGATTATCTTCATTTACATATATTGTTCGTGTTTGTACGTATCACCACCACGGTCGATGTCACCAATCTGTATATTAAGATAAGTGTTTTCAGCGTTTCTCATCTTCAAGTTGCAATGGATACCAGCTACGTTATGTTTTCAAGTACTTCAAAAGTGGCGCAAAGCTCTTAAATTCTACAGCTGTGTGGGGAATTATTTCCTACATTTTGTTATATCGTTAGTGCAATAACGATAGGCGTTAAATGAATATGTAGGTGAAAAATACGCAGACTAACTTTTCGATTTAATGCAAAAATCTGAAAACAGATTTTAAGATTTTCAAGAAAAATAATCAAATTTTTTGCATTTTTGCGACTCCATTTACAGTCGATATAGATATGCTGGGAAAAAATGTTTAAATAGCTGTTGCAATCTGCTATTCAGTCTAACACAGAGTTGCAATCTGATTCAACTTAAGGAAAAAATTTCTTCGTGTCTCTTTGTCAAACTTTTACAAATCATGCCTACTCAGAGACAAATATTCCTTACCGCGGAATCGTACCTTTTACTATTACTACAACTATTCATGTCATCATTAGATGACAGAAAGTGAAAATTTAGACTAGTAACACTAAGAGTAAAATTAGAATTAGAATATTAGATAAACGCCTTGAAAACTCCCTGAGAATTGCTACAACTTCAATCGAACCAAAAATTGACGCATTGCTTTCTCAAATTCAAATCCAAATATCACATTAGTTTTATTATTTCTTGTTAGCTTTATAATTAGAAATAAAATTTATAATGGAAAGTTATATATAAAATTTCAAAATACTTCTATGTTCATTCTGTTGTTGCATGCTTACGAATTGGTAATACGTTGAATGCACACAGGTCCGATGATAGGTTGATAAAATAAACACTTCAGAGTTCTGGAACTATCCACAGAAATACTCGTACAAGGTATTTACAGTATTACAGAGTACAGTCAGTAGTAACAGTTAAAACCACTAAGAACGTTAAACACAACGCAATGCAAAACGCATCTAAAGAGCGAAGCTAACCCGAATATAACTCAGTACTCTGACTCACTCTGAACTAGCAACTACAACAACAACTTAAGCAGACGCTTTCTCCGGTCTTACCCGTATATAGTTTTCGCTCGGCCGCTGAGATATTTCTAGTACTTTCTGTTCCTGTCATCACGTGAAGTGTTGCACTGAGGTGCATGGGATCGAACACGTCGGTCCGTCGTACCCTCCTGCATCCAACGGTCACATATTCGCATTACAGTTGTTTGGTTTCGTCCAACACGACTAACGATTTCCCTGAAAGATTATCCACACTCTCAGTAGGCCACTATCCTTCCTTTGTCGAACTCGGATACTTGATCAAACGATGATCGCTGTTTACTACGAGGCATAACTGATCGTTTTTTTGGGGAAAAAAAACACAGTTGCCGAACTTGAAATCGTCGAATCGTCGATACTCCAAGCCTTAAATAGCGCTTTGAAGTGGCCGCACAGGCGCGCGTGATGTCAGTCTGCGCTGAAATTCTAATCATTTGCATATCTCCGCTCCGCTAATGCATGTTGTAAATTTCATGTTATTTTCATGCTTCCTTCAGGGTGTTGCATTTAAGGTGGCCAGCAGTGTAAATGCGCTAAAATCATCTATCTGTGTATAAAATTCGTAGCAATTTAAAAAAATTATAAAATGATAAGGTTCCAATTACTTAAATACATTTTCATTTCCCTTTCCGTATTAGTTAGCGTTAGCGTTACGCAGTACAGTGGCAGCTCGCCATATGTATGAAGTGAATTAATGATTCATTTATAAATTATATCACTTAAAATTGCATATATTTCTTATATACACACTGAACAAATTTGAATTAACGCTGTCATTACCGGTCACATTTCTCGCTGATCTAGAACTTCAATACATGTCTTTTCCCATCAGTTATTCTAACTTACGTAAAGGTAATAATTCATGTAATGTACACTCACGTTTGTGAAAATTGCAACACCATGAAGGACTTACGCGAGTGAGCTGAAATTTTCAGGAAATGCAAAGTAGCGCATGATATGCAAATGATTAGAATTGCAAATCCGTAGCGCATGCGTATGCTGAGCAGCGCCCTCTGAACGGCTGATGGATCCGAATAAATAGACGGCTGTAGCGAGGCGTGTATGGTTATCGGTGGTTATCTGCTAGTGGTAAACGTTAACTCAATCTGTACTTATGCCTCGTCGACGAAAGAGAGCGAGATTTGAACAACTTACAGAGTTTGAACGAGGGAGAATCATCGGCCTTCGTGAAGCTGGATTGTCGTATCGTGCAGTAGCCTCTCGTGTGCAGCGTAACAGCAGCACAGTGATGCGCGTTTGGAAGCAGTGGACGGACGAGTGTCGGACAACTCGGAAATCCGGGAGTGGACCCCGAAATGTGACGTCAGCTCGCGATGATAGACACCTGGTCCGCATGGCGCGGACGGACCGTACAGCTTCCTCTAGACAATTGGCAGCACTGTGGTCAATAGCTACAGGTGTTTCATTGTGTGCTTCATCAATTCGTAGACGTCTGCTGCAGTGTGGACTGCGCGCACGGACTCCTTTATACAGGATCCCCCTAACGCACGACCATCGCCGCCTGCGGCTACAATGGGCCAATCAGCATAGAGACTGGCGTGCTGATTGGCAGCATGTCGTGTTTTCTGACGAATCCCGCTTTAATTTGTGGTACCATGATGGCCGCATTCGTGTCAGACGCTATGCCGGTGAACGCCACCTTCCGGAGTGCATTATCGAACGCCACAGTGGACGAACACCCGGAGTTATGGTCTGGGGCGCCATAGCATATCATAGACGATCTCAATTGCTACGAATTGTGGGCAATCTGAACAGCAACCGGTATATCCGTGAAGTTCTACAGCCCGAAGCTGTTCCCTTCCTTCAAAGCTTGCCAGGCGCTGTATTTCAACAGGACAATGCCCGCCCTCATACTGCTCGGATTGTTAAATCCTTCTTTGCAGCGCAGCAGGTACAGCTTCTTCCTTGGCCTGCGTGTTCCCCGGATATGTCGCCAATTGAACATGTGTGGGATGTCATTGGTCGGCGTCTTGCTCGTGATCCTCGTCCTGTTGCGTCTGCAGACGAACTTTGGGTACGCGTACAAACGATATGGAATGCTCTTCCTCAGTCAGACATTCAAACTTTGTTTGACTCCATGCCACGTCGTGTAGCAGCACTTATTGCGGCGCGTGGTGGCCACACAAAATACTGATTCTGATCTCTTGTTCTTGTTTGTTTGCTTTGAACATTTAATCATTTATTTGTACCACTACCACTCAACTGTGTATTAAATTGCATTCAATTATGACGATTCCTTCTTGGTGTTGCAATTTTCACAAACGTGAGTGTATTTCTAGCACAGTTGTTTCATAGCAAAGAAATGAAAGAGTGATAGAGACAGATACAGACTTAAAGGCTGATTTTACTTCCGCTTACTTTTCCGACTGGTCCTCAATTATAATCGTATTGTAAAACCGATTGCACTAATCTGAAAATTAGTGCAAAGGTTCATTTACGAGATTAGGACATATGACTTTTAGAGTAATCGCAATACGCAAACACAAATTTACCGAAAAAGTGCAATTAATAAAAAAATAAAAACATTACGCAACGAAACATAAAATATATAAAAATGAAATTTCAAATACGCACAGATATTTGTATAAATTAGATCATTTATACATATGTACAAACTCTGCAAAAGCAGTCTGATTGCATTCGTTAAATTTTACTATGACTCTAGGTAAAATATTTCAACTGTCTGCCTTCGTCTTCTGACGAATCACGAGTTTTGACTAATGCACCATAGTAGATATAATATATTTTAGATTCCCTTCCCTCTAGTAACTAGATTCTTAAATGAAATAGATTTATAAATTATTTGAGTAGACCTTTGATAAAGCAGTTAAGCAAGAGTTTTACGAAGTTATTATGGCTTGGCAACATTTTTGTTTAATTCGAAGTAAAGTAAATATACTACAGAACTATTTGAAAAATATTAAGACCCTGAATGTTTCAGCCATGTTTGGCTTGTTGTTACTTGCGTTCGCTTTATGGGAAAGATCAACAACTAGAAGGTAAAAGATACTATAGGCGAGAAGAGGTCACGATGGTTTCGAACTCAGGTTTCATATCACGCTTGCTGAGAAAGAATTTCCTTGGGTTGGGTTTTATATCCCTTTAGGTGACATAAAGGTTTATCTTGCTCAGTTTGAGTAGAAATATTTTGTTTTACTCGCTCACAGAGCTAGATGAACTAATGGTCAGATCAATGAATTCATTCTCTAAATACCTCACATTTTCTGAAATTATCAATTTCTTTCATTATAATTTAATCCCATTCAACATAATTCAGTTAATTCTGAAGGAATTAGTAACGACTGTTAGCTATTAAATAAAAGTTCATTCTATTACATGTTGATATTTAAACGTTTTGTTGCATGGTATAAATATTTTATAATGAAGACTTATTAATTATTAAATATTAATTAAGAATATTAAATGTAATTTAAGAGAGACTTTTTAAAAATATTTTCTTCTTCCGATTTTATCATGTTTTCCAATCATACCTAACATCAAATTGAATTAATGTTCAAAATAAGCTCTGCAGTTAGAGATAAATGTAAACCTAATTTAATGAATTTATTAATAACAACGTTTTTTTATTTTTGTGCCACTATGTTCTTTTTAATACCAATAAAAAATTCTAATTAAACATTTTACAGACGAAAAGGTATGCCATTATTAATGTCTCGTATGCAGAAAAAATATGAATGTTAATCATTTATTTGAACTGTCAGTACCAAATATTCGTCAACTACTAAGCGAATCTAATGAATACAAGATTCACAAGAAAAAGATTAAGTAATAAATAATTAAATAAAAATGAAAATAAATAGAAGAACAGAAAAACATATTTTTAAATAGATCGTGTTGGGCAATAGAACATGACCGATTTATCACTGGATTTGGAATAAACAGCTAAAATGTTCTTCTAAAGAATACTGTACTTGTCTGAGAAATAAAATTACATAAACAAGTTCTGCAACAGACCTTCATTGTACGTTAGGTTGTATAAAACACTGATAGGATTGAAGTATATTTTTCAGATATCGTATGCAACCACTTTATTGGCAAGATGGAAAGGAAGGCGGTCTTGAACCTAGGTTTGTATCCCGAAAAGGTACGGGTGTTTATGAGTGTATAGCGCTTTTCTGGTATGGGGCACTTAAAATACTGTCGAGGCGAAAGTTCTATAGAGAGACCAGTGGAAGAGGACAGACAGACCCTTGTATCCATCCCCGAGGATTCTCCTTAAAATTGGAACGGAGATGGACAAAAATTACATTGTTACTTATACATTGCCCAAGGTTTAAGCCTTTGACAGGCGGAATCCTCGCCTCTTGGCAAAGACAAAATTCGTAATCTGATGTTACTGTCAGACAAGAGAGATAAGTTACAACAACAACAGACAGTATGATTTTTAAGTAAGTGCTTTTATTCTAGCTACACAAAATAATGAAATAACAAAGAATTACCTTGTAACTTAGGGCTATGTACTTATACATATCTTTCGACTTCTGCAATAATTAAAAAATACTATAACACGTTTTATTTTACCGTTTAAGTTAGAAATTGTTAAGAAAAGTGAGAGACTTTTAACATTTATCGTGTCATGGGTACAGACTGTTTTGGAATTATTTTAAATACTATATTTTGTACAGCAAATAGTACTATGCAAGCGAAGGTCACAAGACGAGTAACTGAAGTTCCACTGGGCTATATGTGGCGTTAAAAATGCTGTAATTCGATCACTGGTTTCACCAATGCTATAATGGGCATTAAAAGTTGTTTTTATAAAAAATATCAAAGCTTGATTAAGAAGAATGTGTTTTTACCCTAACAAAAATGTGTTTTTAGAATTTTGAAAATTAATTAGCGATAATGTGTGATACGGACTGACGAAATCTCCGTCAAGATGACTGATGGCGAGTGACTGAGGATTTCGCCTCGCCGCGTGTATGGCGCTTTAAAAGTATAATCCATATTCCAGACATCTCTGGTATCCAAAGTCTGACTGATATGCTGCCACCGATTCAAGAGCCTTTTAAAGTCTTATAGTTGCACAATGCAAAATCTTGGTAAATAAACGTCAATTTTCAGAGCTGAGAGAAAACTGAAAGGAATATTGAGATCCAAAATGGTGGACATCTGGCGTAACATTTTAACAGGAAATTAATTCATGGTTGATTAAACGCTATGATCATTAAACGTTTTCGAGGAATTTTTTTCTTAATAAAAAATTTCGAGCTCAACAACTATTTCGCAAAAAAAAGAAGTTTGTTTTTTAGGTTTGAAATAAATTTTGTTTTCTTGTTAGAGAGATAAGGTAGGTACTGTATACTAGAGAGAAAAGGTAGGTACTGTATACTAAGGTAGGTACTGTATACCTGTTCAAAGACCCAAGGTACTGTAAATACCTTGGGTCTTTGAACTCATTTTTTACGTTTCCGAGAAGCCTTAAGCATTAATTTACTGCTCAGACATTTTTTACTTAGATTACAATAATGAAATATTAAATATTTTCAGCTTTGATAACGATTACTTTTTCCAAAAGAGATCAGTCACGCACTTTAATTGTTTGAGAGCTTAATGATCATTCAGAAAGCATTTGTTTTAAAAGAATTTGTTTGATAGAAATTTAAAAAAATGATTTTTGCAATGAACAAGTTGGAATGATTTAGTTACTTGAAAATCGTGTCTCTTACAATACTTTTGGTTTAATATCTAATTTTATTGATATGATTTATAAGCAGGGTATAGTACTCTTTATTTGCAATGCTTCTAGAGTGTGGAGAACGACCTTCATGTTTCAAATGACAAAAAGCTGAAAGATACCATCAGCAAATTTATGTTCGATACCAAAGGGTTGTTTGAATATCTCCCTCATTCTGCCGATCGTTTGCCAATTCAAACTATCATTTATGACAATTCCGCTGACGATAATTTCCCTGTTGTGTGTTATACACATTGGCAGTAAAATTAATAATTGAGTTGGATTAGCTTATGTCGTTTTCCATCATGGTTCTGAACTGGAATACAAATTCTTTAGAATTCCCAGTGAATGCAGTGTTTACAAGCCGAATTACAGTGCATTAGTGAGTCAATTAACTGGATATCTAACAACTGTTCGTCAAGTGCTAAATTTCTTATTCGCACTGATTGCCTTTCATCCTTGCCTTCTCATGTAATAAATTAATTGTCACTCCTCATGCCATGTTTAAAGACCTTAAACAATAAAGGTGTTGATGCCATCTTTTCTCATGTTCGTGGGCCACGCTGGCAATCTAGGAAATGAAAGGGCTGACTGGTTGGCAAAACAAGCTACAAATCTTCAAGTAAAATACTCCAATGAAACTGCCTAAGTCATTTTTCAAGAAAAAATGTAGGGATGATACAATACTCAAGTGGAATTCTACCACTGCCTCCTTGAATAATTATTTTTTCCTTCCATTCCTCATAAACTGAATAATATACACTTTTTCTGCAATTTTAAAATTACTAAATTTCTACCTGGACATAGTAGTTTCAATTCATATCTGAAGAGATTTAGGTTATCTAGTACAGATTTGTGTTCCTGCAGTTTCGGGGGAATGCAAAATGTCGAACATTTGTTGTTCTGTTGTCCAAAGCTCACGGAAGGCTAAACTCTGTGAATATTACATTTCCTCACACTCTTCAAGTGTTTGTCCAAGATAAAATGGCTTTCTCTTTCTTCTGTAAATTTATCTCTTATGTGTCATCTGTGAATTTGTAAGTTTATTTTATTTTGTGCTGTTTTGTTGTATTTGTTTTTTTTTTACTTACCTCTGTAAGCCTTGTGTAATACTATGTGGTGCACAAGGATTTTTGAGTTTTCAATTAAAAAAAAATGGCAAAGCATACAAGGTATCTACTTAAAGAAAAGAATGCCTTTGGAAGATGCTGTAAGGGGAAAAGGGGAAAACCACGAAACTTATCCATGCACCCAAACCGTTCTGGACTCGAGGTGAAGTAATAACAGGCTTTAAAAGTTCTCCCACTGGTGGGGACTGAATTTGGGATGAACTATTTTTAAAAAAATCCGAAACGTTTAGAATTCTCGATGAGGCGTGAAATATTGGCATATATTTTTCTGTTTTTTCCCCACTCTTTTCTCAGTTCATCATATCAGTGTTCAGTTTTCATACTAAGATGGCTTTACAAAACCTTTTTTCGTCTCTTTATTATTAACGTTTTGTGTGTTTACTTCGTTTATTAAGTATTCCATATCAGTGATACTTGTTTAAATCTCTGTTTCTTCTTTTAATTAATTCTCGGTTAGTTTAGATTGTTATTTTTAAATATTTTTAATATTCATTGTTATAGTCAACTATTTTAGAATGAATAGGAACTTCAAGAACTTTTGTCTTCCTCCATTTAACGATACTAACGCATGTAGTCATCACCATACGACACGTATTTTCTCTATCTCATTTGAGACTAGTAGTTCAAGTCAGCCTTCACTTGTGCGCTTTTCATAAAGCAATAAACGTTAAACGGTAATGAAGTAGGAATAAAAAAATAGAAGGCTGCACCATCTGTTTCAGCTCTCGTTAACGAGGCAAACCGGGGGGGCGAAAATGATCCTAAATTGCGTATTTTAAAGTAACGGATTATAACGCTGAAAATTATATGCAACCGGTTTGTCAAAAACAGCAATTTTGAGAATAATAATTTTCCTCGAAAAATCTTAGGATTTAGCAACATAGGCCTGGCATTATTATGTAGTACTTGGAGCAGAATAAATGAGTCTTGATTACTTAAGTTCGCTATATCAAACTTGACTCTGACAGTGTTTGTCCTGTACTAGCACATGTGGAATCACAAGAGTTCAAATGTTCTACTATAACTCTTTCTTTAATCTAATTTTGATCCTAAAGAAATCAAAAGTGCGTGTTAGAATACTTTCAATCTCGGACATCGCTAATAAGTATGTAAGCATTTGTTACAAAAATTAAATGTACGAGACAACGAAATTAAGTTCGAGATATTTGCTCAAAAATTGTTAAATTAAAGCATCTTATGAGCAAAAGCATACAAGTGCGTGAAAAACTTCTTACCCACATAGGTATTACAGAAAATTGGAAATGGAGACATTTTAAAATTCGTCAGAAATACTTTCACAACTAAACAATTGCTACGTCACTCACTCGTCATATTATCTAACTCATTTGAATCAGTAATTTGTAAGTACCTTTGCACATTTTATAAAGATCTTTTAAGATTGCACCAAATTTCCTTCCATTAAAAATTAACTTTTGGTTATTTATTAAAAAATATTTTAATTATTTTAAGCGATCTAATAAGGTAAAAACTCTTTTTACACTCATGTCGATAAATTAAGAATAATTTCAGCTTCGAGAAATAAAGGTTCAGAAACAAAACGAACGTGACTTATTCTTAAAGCCCATTTATTAAACAAAAGAAAAAGAGCAAAAAAATGGTGTATGTATGATGCTATTCATAAAAATCACGATTTTTACTCCCGGGAGCAAAAACCAAAAAATATCTCCCTTACAAAAACTTAACATTACATGGTTGGCATAAGGGTTAATACGTTGTATGTCTCTCCGACATTAATATAGTCCGTACAATGCCTAGGCATGCTGAGTATCAAATTATCAAGCTCTCCTTTACGATGTTTGCACGGTAAGGAAGCCGTTGACATCCATAAACACAAATTCTGCCCCTATGGCACCCTTAAACAAATGTATATGTTATTCAAGAATGATGTCCCGGTAAATATGGTCTGTCATGGTTCCGATCTGAACATGCAGATCTTTTCTGAAGCCCAGCATAATTCCACCTCAAATGAGCAATCACACACTACCTTAATAGTGTAGCTGAGTGATGTTGTCCTGGTGGTTTCGGGTATCTAGAGTTCTCCATATGAAAGTCCGACGTGAATCAGACTGCAAGCTAAACCTGGACTTGCTGAAAAACGTCACAGAAGCCCACTATAACGATGGCCACATTTCATGTTCTCTACTCCAGGCTAATCGCTGGAGACAGTGAGTTGCCGTGAGTGGAACACATCTGACAGGCTTGCAAGCATATAACCCAATCTGTTCCAAAGGTCTGTACACTGTTTACTTTGAAACTGTCGTACCTGTGGCTGAAGTTAGCTGACGAGGCAGGTCTGATGCTGTGCACAGTCTGCTTCTTTTGGCAGTTACTGCCAAATACTGGTCGTCATTCGGCGTTGTAATTCGGGGGCGACCTTTTCAGTAACGTCTACGGACATTTCGATCATTTTGGAATCATTGACGAAGCCTAGAGATGACACTTTCGGCTATTCCAAGTTCCTCGGATACTTCCATTTGAGTACGCCCACATTCCAAGGGGGCCGATATTTCTACAACGTAAAACATCATCCACATGCGTCCTCTGTGTGATAACTATTTGATTGTGGCACTGAGCGTATTGCAGAACGCTTGTTAACAATTTTAATTCTTTGCTACCATTCTTTATATACAATTACTTCTTTGACACTCTCGTCCTTGTGACGTACTATCAGCGTCATCTGATGGCTCTCTGTAATTTGCATATTGTTCTTGAAGATGTGTGCGGTAATTCTACTGGTGAAATTTTTATGTTAGAGTTCGATTTCCAAGTGATTCTGAATTATCCTTAATTTATGGACATGAGTGTATTAAAAAAGTTAAGCCTTTTTCTTTTAAAAGATCAAAATTCGTATAATTGCTGCATCCAGTTAAATGAGGCAATTAATGTATTTGATAATGTCCCAGTTGTGCGAAATTAACGGTACATATCTTCATGACATAAATGAAGTATTGATATCATTGACCGTTAAGCACTTAATAGTAATAACATTCATCTGCTAACACAAATTTAAAAATCAGGGAATTTACATCTGAGAGGAGAATATTTCATTTTTCAAAAGAAAATGTGATAAGACTCACCGCCAGTCCCGCTTGACACAAGAGATACGATACGGTCTGTGTAACATCAGCTGCATGCATGTTGTTGTGGTAAGGGTTTCTGAACTTCTCGTAACCGATCTCGATCTGGATAAGGAAACCCTCCAAAGCTGCCGTAGAGATCTGAGAGAATACAAAATTAAATACAAAGTTACCTCTACAAAATATATTCTATTCGTTAAATACAGGAACACGATGTTAATACAGAAATCTTCTGTTATAACGCTGTTTGATAAACAGCAGTTTTGGAAAATTACATGGCTGTTGCTGAAACCATGTATAGCGCGGTTATGGAATAATGGCATCTTTGGGGAGGGGGATGGCAAACAAATCATACTAACTAACGAGCTGTACCTCAGCCTTACAAGCGTTTAATGGTTTCCTTAGAAATGCGTATGTAACCGGATTAAGAAAGAAAAAATAAAACACAATTAATGAAATCTTCAATCTAATTTAAAACTATGAATAAATACCCACCCGTTGAAATCAAATAAATTGTATCACTAATTTCTGCTCCTCACAAAATGGATAAGACCACCCAGTCATCCATTTGCATTTTCCATCATTTTACATTTTTTACTTTTCCATTTGCATTCTATATTTTGACTAATTTCTTAAATTTGGTTCAAAGAATCAAAACATTTAGGCACTTTATTGGTTTATAAATAATTTGTATTCCTACTTGGTTATTTGTTTGACTATTTGAATGCTATTATTTGCTTTGTATTATATAAAATCATTATCACATCCAGTTATTTTTTTATTTACTATTTGGGTACTTAACAGTTTATAAATTTTGGCACTAGAAAAATAACACTATTTAGTAATCATGAGTAATTTATTTACATACTAAACATGCCAAAATCATAAAGCAGATCAGATTCTTTTCTCGAATTAAATTTGAAGTATAATCTTATGCAAAGAAAAATGTAATAATATCTAATTATATATATATATATATATATATATTATTGATTTTTTATTTATGGCTATCTTCTAGGAAAGGAAATGTAAAATCATTGCAAATTGAAATTAGAAAATGGTATACTTAAGAGGACTGTATTAACACTATTAACTATTAAAAACAACTTATAATAAGCTTAAAAGAAGTTAAAAATTTGTAACGGTATGCGTTAAAATCCTACATTTTAAAACTGAAAAAGAACAGCACGTAAATAAAAATAAGATAATCAAGTAAATTTTTGTCGATTTTCCGGAAGAGTTGACCTATCATGGGGATTTAACCCTTTCCCGAGAAATCCGCAATAATTTGGGTATGATCGTATTTCATTTCTTTCGTATGTTTGCGTGTATTCTTCTAATCTTGAAAAATTAATAAGTAAGATTTGTATTTAAGTGAATAATCCACTTCTTTTCAAACATGAATGTAATTAATTCCCGGATGCGATAAAAAAACATATTTAAAAAAAGATTGTCAAAAATATAGGCAAAAAATATGTAATTTTAATATTCACTTACATTTTAAATTACAAAGCTGCTATTGTGAAGCTTTTAATCGAAAAGGATGTTCGTTGGAACAGAACCTTGTCGGAAGCTTAACTTTATCATTAAAATATGCGGAAGAGAGTGTTAAAACTGCGTATATAGATAGCAAAGATGAGAAGGGAATTGAAATGAAGTCCACTGGCTGACTGTAGACCATAAAAATTAAATGTTAAGTGTGAGGGTTGTAGGCGAGAACTTTAACCTCTTTTCTGTGGCTGTTATGTAAATTCCTTTGGATTTAAACAAATAAATCAAAATTTAAAAAATATCCGTATAATATTCTCTGGCTGGAAGTCAAAGAAATAGAAAATAGTAAGAATAACAATCAGAAGTCTTTACCTAGAACCAGCGATATTTGGATCTTTAGAAACTATAGGGAATTTTGTTAATAAGAGGGCAGTATCCAGAGCTATATTCATTAAAGTAATTTACAATTAAATACAGAATATACAAATCTTCAAAGCTAAAAAAACATACTGACTTAACCTCCGTGGACTTACTAGCTTAAAGATTAAATTTGAAAGTGAGCACATTATTAAGAGAATAATTAATTAGTGGTAAGGAATTTGATTGTCTGTAAAAACTTGTGGGAGTATATATACTCGTTTATATCGGACATTATGAATTATAATAATTAGGCCATCCAAAGTAATTAGAATATGTATGTAAAAGTGTTAGCTCTTTCATGTGGAAATTTATATTTAGAAATTTTAAGGAATATATGCTACATGCTGATTCTGAAGATGAGAACTTAGAAGAAGAATATTGCATTTTCATGTTATGTCTAAGCCTCCAGAATAAAAGTTTGCCATGGTTCCTTCATTATTAGATGTAGCAACTTTTGACTTCTCATAGTGTATACCTAAAAGTAGGGCTATATTACCATCTAGATCCACAATGCCTATGCCTTAGGTCCCAGATTTTAGAAGACGCCACAAATCGCTTTGTAGTTTCCCATAATCTGTTTTTTCCTAATAAAAGCGAGGAAAGAAGGCACTGAGGCTCAGTTTGTCGTTTAGCGCCCAAAGAGGACAGTTCGTTTGCCTTGACACCTTTGAAAGATTGGTGAGCTTACAGACTTGAATGGCTTAGTCAGAATTTGCGGAACAGGTAAGCGTACCCCACTTTGAAGATCACTAATTTAATCAAATCAATAACCGACAGTTGAGTAGTAAGAGATGGCGAGCCAAACGCAGCCTTTTCAAGCCAAATAGATCTTAAAAATTGCGGATAACTTATTTGAGAAAAGAGGCTTGAAACTGAGAATACAAATACCATTAAAACTGTGAATTATCCGCATCCAAATGGTTAATTTTTACAAGCTCTTTATAGAAGAAGTGGTTGCTCCTTCAGCCTACTATAAGAAATAAGAAATATCTTCCTAAAAGCGTAAATTATGTGCATTAGGATAAAGAACTTCACAAAAGCAACAGTTGCTGCGGCATATATCATCGAACACAATTTCTGCATGTTATCACAAATACTTTCACGCAATAATAGTGATAAAATATTATAAAACTTATTGCGAATTATCATGAAATTATTTAGAAGTATCACGACACTGTATGTTTATGTATTTCACAAATATTCTGTTTTTGCTATTTGTTTTATACCTGTTAAGTTTGATTTATAAGAGAAGATTCGTTTGAAAAAAACCTTTTATTGCAACATTTATTTAAAAGTATTAACTAGTTTCCCGTAAGCCCATTTCTGTTCTGCCCCTTCTGATTTCAATATACATACCACTCATTTCAGAAGTAAATATAAAATTAGTGAATTGAGGGAAGGGAGAAAATGTTTTTCGTAGATGCACGTACGTACGATAATACGTGTATTAACTTTAATCACACGCGCAGTACGTAGATGCATATGTATATTAACTACATATACGTATATGCATCAGTATGTAGATGCATACGGATATTAACTCTAATCAAATATCAACGCAGAAACAAAGTTATTGGCTTTTTGCATTCAATCGCAGCCTGCAGAGAGTTAACGATTAAAAATTAGTCGAGGAAAATTAACTGGGTGGTTGTTGAAGCATAGTGTTTTATAGTGGGGGTATGGTGAGAGAATTGGGGACTGATGTCCTTCAGTCGTCATAGTTAGTATATTACGTTTATGTAATTCCAGTAAATCAACAAGTTGTAATAATGTTTAACTTAATAAACTGCTGGACAGAGCTCAGTTGTTAATGATTTGGCTTAACATTATAATTACTAATTTTAATACTTTTTATTTATTTATAGAACACTGTTACTTTTGCTTTGTCAAGTATTTAAAATATGACTGTTCTCATACATTTATTGAATTACTGAGATTTTGTGTTTCTCTTACTTTTAGATAAAAAATTGTGTACAAGAATTAATGTGCATTATATGCCAGTTTTTGTTTAAGGTTTTATCACAGTCACAGCAAATTACGCCCCAAACTGTCGTCTTTTTATGGCAGATGCAATTTGTTTATGAAAGAAAAAGATCTTCCAACGCTTAGAACATAAAAATTATAACCATTTTTTGCCCCACTTCGTAGAAATGTTAATCTTTCTAAGTCCATGCCGTATTTTTATCTGATAATTATATGATTCCAAGGAGAAAGCTAATCTTTCTCTGCTGTCATTTTTATGCTAATTTTTTTATGGGAGGACATTAAGCTCAGATAATTTTAAATTATGAAAATAAGAATAAAGTGAACCCTAAATGAGCAACAGAACAACTCGCGAATTGCTCCTATGATTAACTAAATTGTTCAAGCAGTAAAATAAATGATGTGTGCAATACATTTTTATTTTCAATTAGTGCCGAGTAAATGGCCACATAATTAACATTTCATAAAGAAAGTTAATATCGGAATTATCTTTAGTGTTTCTTTATTGTAATCCACCTATTAAATCAGAAAACTTCTAAAGATAAATAATTCAAAGTGATATGCAATATTTTTCATTTACCATACAAATCAATATCCATATCTGGACTGGTGAGTCCAAAAAGCAGTCATCTTGTTCTTTTTAATCATTTTTTTTTCAAAAATTAACTTTGTTTGCTCATTATTTCATTCGTTCGACGTATTTTCATTATTTTGAATTGAAATTGGTGTTTTACTGGTAAAGAAAACTAGATGTTTGCTTTCCTTTGCTTTCATATGTTTTAATTATTCTGTCATTTTTTCCACCCATTTGACTTTTGCCCTTCTTCTTCTGCATATCTGTTTGGAAATTTAATTTAGTATATTTTATAATTAACAGAATGTTTCCTTGAATAATGTGTGTTTCGATTCTATCCGCCCTGGGTGAAGGGTGAAGGTATTTGTGAGATGTATCTCATGGCTTTAAGGTAAACGGAACATACTTTAAAACATAAGTGTGCTCTGTTATAAGTCACCTCTTCTTGAAGCCCGAATCATTATTTAAATAATTTGGTAATTCATTTTATATTGCTCATTTGTATGCAATTTATTGCAATTGTTAATTTCATTATTTATTCAGATTGTTGGGAAAGTAACTAGTTAATTCTTAATATCGGAATTTCTTGCTCTTTTAAATGCTTCTTCAGTTTTTTTAATAATCTTTTTACACTTGATTAATTATACACGGATACATAAAAATATACCACACTCTCTTAATCAAATAGACCAAAAATATATTAAAGCATCTAAATGTTTTATACTTCATATGCCGTTTATTGTTTTATGACTTTTTACTTGCCTATAAAACCCTCCAATCAAACCTCGTTTTTGTAAAGAAATAAAAGCGCTTTATATGACATATATAATTAGAAATTTCTGTACTTTCTGACACTTTAATAGCAAAGGTTTCATCGGAAATGTAAAGCATTCAATAGTTTCATTTGATATGTGACTGTACATACACAGTGTCCACAAAAGATCTTACCTGGCATTTTGGGATCGAAATTTTTATACGCTTTCTTGGTCTCAATATTAAAGAAAATTTTACATTCATTATAAAAAATTAAACATAAAAAAATGTGAAGACCGTACAAACACATTGACCAAGATAGCTAATTTTAAAGGAGATCATATTTAGGGACCATATACAAACTGAAGAACAAAATGTTTAAATTTGCACACAATTAAAAATAAAACATGAGTTTGAAAAAGGTTTTGATGTTAATAGATTAAGGGATGAGTATTTCATAGAATTTGTGTTCCAGAAAACACTAGCAGGCTTTAGTAATGGCACATAGACAATATCGGCATTAGATAAAAACTGAAAATATTTCTAGTGCAATAAATTTTTTGTATGATTACTAGTTTATGACTGTAAAATGCTAAAACCTCATGAAAATATTAATAACGTATTTTTGGAGTCTACTAATATGAATTACTGAACTGGCATTTTTTTATTTACCAGTTACAACAAAACTACAAATTAAAGGATACCTCACACAAGCAAATCACGAAAGAATATATTTAAGGGGGAAAATTCAATCCCAAATTAACATAATTTATTTATTAGCCAACAAGGCAAATTGTAAATGACGTCATATGTCACAAATTTTTAAACTGATTATCTCGTTCATTTTTTGTTATACCGGTGTCAAAGATCTTGCACTTTTTTATAAAATGAGTACAAAGTATTTTTGATATAAATATGGGGACCCACCACTTTTATCATTGATAGATAATTATTCCCTTCCCATCAAAAACTCTAGAATGCATATATATTTATTTATATTTAGATTCTTTTTAATGCATTTTATGTTACACAGGAAAAAATAAAGGAGATGTTTGATAAATTAAAAACGAAAAACCTGAATAAAGGTCGTTTTTTTATTTTCATAAACTAGAACTAAATTCTTAACGGGTAGATAAAAGACTGACCGCATTTTCTCTTTGAAATTATAGAATTTCAGGGTGGAATTTTCCCTGGTTGAGAAACTCTGGTTTAATTGCGCATAATTTCTTCTAAAAGAATTTTTACTATGTAAGAATAGCGCCGATTTCTACTCACCTTGAACTTCTGTATCAGACCGAACCTGTTCAAGAGATAGTGACCCATGTATCTCAAACATTGTCCAGAAGCAACGGTATTGAGGGCAAACACGTCGAATGACCAGTCTTCGCTATTCTGAAACACATACACCACACTCGAAATTAAAAAAAGTTTTCTTACGGAAGCTAAACAAAACACATTAATCATATATAGCATTAAATGAAACAAATCCATTCACATGAAACCAAATAAAATAGTTTTTAATACACAAGAATTAAACAAACCAAATTTATTATAAATGCACAAAATATTTCTAATTTTGTACCAAATAAAATCTGATTACAAAAACACAAATATTTCGCGAAAAATGACTCTTGATGAGGATTTCAATCAGAGCATGATGCTTAGGAATATAATATTTATGATATTTCAAGACTTCGTTTTCAATAATTTAAATTTTAATGATTAATGTATACTAATTACATGACTTTCCGGTGTAGAAGTAATTTCATTTTAAATTGGCACAAAGAAATCGCATATATCACGTACAAGATCAGTGCAAAGATTAATAAAAAACCTGAGCAGCCTAACAGATGATCAGAATATGCTAACTTTTAAATTAACCTGATTTTTCGTTCTTTTATGTAATTCTGATTCGTTATAATCTTAACAAGTAGAAGTTCGTTGAATGTCAAGAAATACAGAACAAAAGTAATGACAAAATGCGTTAAAATGCATTTGTTGAGATTGTATTACGAATGTATGTTTCAATTAATATATTATAATTAATTAAATATAATATATAATATATATAATATAATATAA
>KK112703.1:422169-438939 GCA_000611955.2 Stegodyphus mimosarum | reverse complement strand
TGTAGCATAAATTTAGAATAATGAAAATTAATCTTAAGTCAAACTTAAATAATTAAGTATTACATGAAAATTTGCTACACAACACAATCAGAAACGTAGAATTAGTAATTCTAAGGCTCTTAATTTGATACATGGTATGCTGAATCTCAGAACATTGCCCGTAAATTACAAGTTGTCTATTATGTATGCATTCACTGTTCATTCTAGTAATAGCTGCTAGAATTTAGCTAAATGCATTAGCTCACAGTTCTAAGCAGGCACTTTATTTTAATTAAAACCATAGAAATTATAATATGATTTTCTACTTGTGCGATAAAGTAAGAACATATACACAGGACAAAAAATTTCGGCCGTGCGCACGTAATTCGAGTTTAATCACCATCAAGCTGCTTTTTTGATGCACAAAAGTTCGCTTGTGAACTTCCCAATTCGTTAATTTCACAAAGAGTTATAATAGTAATAAGGATATATCTTCCGAAACATACTAAGAAATTTAACTTAAAATCACGGATTAGGAAGAAATGGTTGCAAATATAGATACTTTAATAAAATTTCAAATATCACACTTTGGTACACAAAATATAAAATTATGACTACCTTATTTACCTTTTTAAATAAACTAGAAACACATCAAAACTTAACGTAATTTAATTTGTATTGTTATTGCCATAAGTCCAATAGTTTTTAAGTTTCTTCTGAATCGATCTTTTACTGCTAAGAATATTGAATGAGACCATATTTTATTAATCTATTTTGCATACTATTTGTTTGTGTAAATGTTTCATGTTCACCATAGTGATAAACAGTTTTTCAAAATCGCGTCAAATAAGACAAAAACATGCACTAATACATTCAACGTTTTCTTTAAAATAGGGCCGGTAATCTAATTTTTCTTCAACCGTGCTAGGCTATTTCAATATGCATTATGTTCTTTGTTTATGTAGTTAATCCTGGATAATTCGTCACCGCATAAGAAGTTTTCTGTTCAAAATATCTGACTTCTAAAATTTCAAAATAAAATTCATTAGGTGTCCACTAATGTTTGAAAGATCAGAGGCTCTTACTTTGTTCAGCAGAACTTCAGTAATTAATTTCATGATGCGAAGAGTACTTAATTTTTATGGAATTTTACGACTTAACAAATTTTTATAATAAAGCATGGAAACTTTAATCGAAAAGGTTTTGATTCCTTCAGGTATAAAAAATTTTATCCTGTCCACTGACGGATCTTTAGCTGCTTGACATCGAGCTAATGATACATATTATGATGCGATCAGTCTCTATTTTAGTGATCGAAAGACGAAATTTCGTAAACTTCCAAGTAGTTTTTTCAGTTGAGTTTAAAGAAATAGCTTGGACAATAATACCCTGGTTGCATTTGCTAATTTGAAATCCATTACAGCCTTCTAATCCTTTCTGTAAATATGCACTGCGCGAAATAATATGTTAAGTTATATTAGATTAATTGAATAAAATAAAGCAGAAAAGAGCTATTTACCTAAGAAGGGATACCTCCGTTGAAGATTTTATAAAGGAAACCGGTTCATATTCATATTAGTTCATTACATATCGGCTCATATTCATATCAGCTCACTATGTGTGGAGAAAAGTCATAAGAAATTTTTACCTTCTCCCCATTTGAAGATGACTGGGAAGACGAAGACCTGACCACCAAATCCTGGTTGTGCTGAACTACTGTCGAACAAAATTTTAGTTCGGGTGTCACTGAAATTTCATTTATAATTTTTCAAAGAAAAAAAAACCAAAGAAATCCGCAGTATTCGTAGGAATTCGAACTCCGAAACATTCGATGCCAATCGAGTATGCTTTTCAATTATACCACTAGGTTATATTGAATATAGGGAGAAAATACAAGGGCTTCGAACCGAAAACCTAAAACAGAAAAAAAAAACGGAACTGAACTGACAATATCAGTTTTTTCGGTTCAATATATTTTTCGTTATTTTGTTGCAACAGTCAAAAACAATATTTTCTAATTTAACGTGAACCACAAAATTATCATCTTCACATGTACATTGGGATTGATTTCTTGTTTCAATGTTTTTGTACAGAGGCTGCGTACTTAATTTAGAATTATAAAACAGCGGACTGTATTTTGATTATTAGGAATTTACACTCATGTCCATAAATTAAGGATAATGCAAAATCAGGCAAAGGGGAAGAGTTAAAGCAAAACAAATTTGACTTATTTGTAAAGCTTATTTATTAAACAAAAAGTAAAGAGCAAAAAAAGATGCTATATGGTTGATATTATTAAAAAAATTACCGATTTTTTCTCCCTGGAGGAAATTACAAAAACTCCTATTTACAAAAAACCAATATTGCATGGTTGGTATGACTGTTAATACATTGTATATCTCCCAGACGATGCAATACAGTCCGTACAACGCCTAGGCATGCTGAATATCAAATTATCGATCTGATCTTGGGGATATACACCACTCAAAAAGCAATGCTCTCCGAAATTCCGGTATACATGTAGGAGGAGGTTGAGGGGCTGCAACTAGTCGGCCAAGCATGTCCCACACGTGATCTATTGGATTCAAGTCCGGTGAGAATGCTGGCCAGTCCATACGGGTGATATCCTACGATTGAAGGCATTCGCTTACGATGTTTGCACGGTGAGGACGGGCGTTGTCATCCATAAACACAAATTGTGCGCCCATGGCGCGCCGATAGATTTGGCTTGTCATGGTTCCAATTTGAACATGCAGGTCAGTTCTGGAACCCAGAATAATTCCAACCCAAACGAGCACTCCTGCACCACCGTAACGGTGTCGTTCAATGATGTTTTCTTGGTGGTAACCTGTACCTGGAGCTCTCCATATGAAAGTCCGGCGAGAATCACACTGCAAGCTAAACCTGGACTCGTCGGAAAACATCACACAAGCCCACTGTTACGGTGTCCACAATGGATGCTCTCTACTGCAGGATAACCGCAGCGACAGTGAGTTGCAGTAAGTGGAACTCGTCTGACAGGTCTACGAGCATATAGACCAATATGCCCTAAACGTCTGTTCACGGTCTGCCGTGAAATCGTCGTACCAGTGGCTGAAGAGAGCTGATGAGACAGGTCTGAGGCTGTGCTCCGCCTGCTTCTTTTGGCAGTAACTGCCAAATACCGGTCCTCATTCGGCGTTGTAACTCTGGGGCGACCTGTGCTGTAATGTCTACTCACATTACCATCATCTTGGAATTGTTGCCAAAGCCTGGAGATGACACTCTGGGCAATTCCAAGTTCGTCTGATACTTCCAGTTAGGTACGCCCACATTCCAGACGGCGGATAATTCTAGCACGTAAAAAATCATCCAAATGCGTCCTTTGTGTCATAACGATTCGGTTATTGCACTGAAATGCTTATAAAGCGCCTGCGAACAATTTTACTTCTTTGTCTCTATTCCTTATATATCACTCTCTTACACTCTCGTCATTGTGACTTTCCATCGGTTTTATCTGGTAACTTCCTGAAATTTGCATATGATTCTCGACGATGTGTGTAGTGATTTTACAGGTGATATATTTATTTTAGAATTCGATTTCCGCATGACTCCGAATTATCCTTAATTTATGGACATGAGTGTATTTCCGATGCACAGGTTGCATAGGACAAAGGATAAAACTCCGCTGGTTCCTGGAGCTTGAGCAGATACACAGATGCTATTGATACATCCACACCGCTAAAGGGCGCTACCATATACATTACGTAACATGCTCCCGCGTTGAAATTTTGAAAATTTCAAAATGCATATGAACATATTAAACAAAAAATATATGATGTTAATACAAAGCATATTACAAAAATAACAATTAATGAAATAGTACATAAACTGAAAGTCTCTTAAGATCTATACCGGATTTATAATTATCATAAAAAGACTAATTATCATTTATGGGTAACAAACAACAGATTTAGACGTCTTTCTGCCATCGATTTAGATTCTCCTAAACCAGAACGTTTGCTTTCCTTAATGGGTAATCTAACAATAAATCTTCCACTGTCATCGCGCTTGTGAGTGGCACTAAAATGTTGCTCACAATATTCTCTTCCAAATATTTGAGAATCGTCATTTGTATCATCTCCTGGAAAGGATTCAACCTCAAAGAATTTTTTGATAGAATGTCCTAAAGAATCTTCTACTGAAATACAAGTAAGACCAGTAAAGTTGTAAGAAACTGTATTTTTTACAGTCGCTGCGACCATATACCCCAAAACACTGTTCTGAACCATCAAATTATTATCGTGTAATTTGAATTTTTCTGCCTTGAGTAATTCAAAAAATACCTCACAACCTATAAGTAAATTGATTTCACTTGAAATGTAAAATGTAGGGTCAGCTAATTTTAATTCGCGAAGTATACATGTTCACTTCTTTTGTACAGGGAGCAGAAACTTTGACTCCACACTTAGAAAAATTTAACACGACCACTTCGGACAACACTTTTATTACTATTCACTAATATATTACAGAGAAAACTAGAAGGTTTATACAGCGCCCTCTCTCGGTGGGCAGTGGATGTCGTAACACACTGGGCCCCCATGACCGTGTCATCAGCTTAACTAGAAATTAAACAAACTGAAATATAAATGCAAACATTAAATTAAGCAAACTGTAAATATCACACATAAATAAATGAAAGAAATAAATCAAAGCAATCAGTCATTCACAGGAAGTCGGACCAGTTTATGGATTGGTCTCTTCATTTCACCTGAAACAGTTTTTAAGTTCACTGCTCTTACTCTATTGTCAGTTCCTCTATAAGTATGAATTACTCTTCCCATTTTCCACTTAAGTGGCGGCAAGTTTTCATCCTTGATTAGCACTAAATCATTCACACGTAAATCGGCACTGGGGAGTTTCCACTTGTTGCGCACTTGCAACTGAGTCAAATAGTCCTTTGACCACGATTTCCAAAACGATTGCGAAATCTGTGTGACTAATTTCCACCGCTCACGAATGGGAATTTTCTCATTTGTAACATCAGGTTCAGGAACACTCTTTAACTCGGAACCGATAATGAAGTGACCCGGTGTAATGACAGAAAAATCATTTGGGTCCTCAGAAGCAGCCACTAAAGGACGGGAGTTAAGTATGGCTTCAATCTCCACCAGACACGTTGAAAATTCTTCTTGTGAGAGGATCTGCGATCCTATAACACGTCTCATGTGAAACTTCATGGATTTAACGGCAGCCTCCCATAGGCCTCCAAAATGAGGGGCTGATGGAACATTCATTGTCCATTTAATGCCTTCATTGGTCAAATAAGTACCAAGGGCTTCTATCGTACAAGCTTTTAAATAATTCTTTGCACCGATAAAATTTGTTCCACAATCACTGAATATTTCAGCTGGCTTTCCACGTCGTCCGATGAATCGTTTCAAAGCTCCAATACATGCCTGAGCACTAAGATCACTAACAAGTTCTAAATGGACGGCTTTCGTTGCGAAACATACAAACACACACACGTACATTTTCAGTGGTTTAACGCCTCTACCACGTCTCGGGCTGATCAAAAATGGTCCTGAAAAATCAGTACCGGCTCTAAGAAATGGTCTTCCAGGATTCACTCTCGCAGAAGGTAAATCAGCCATCACTTGTTTCGAAAGCTCAGAGCAAAATCTGGCACAGATAACGCACCTTTTTATTTCTCTGCGTATTGCAGCCTTTGCTCCTATAATCCAATATTTTTGTTTCATCGCAGAGTTAACTAATTGTACTCCTCCATGCATGTAAGTAAGATGATAAAATTTCACTAATAATTTTGTAACGGGATGATTCTTAGGTAATATTATTTGATGTTTCACAGACTCTGGTAAGCTGGCATTTCTTAAACGTCCTCCTACACGTAGTAAGCCACTATTGTCCAAGAACGGATTTAGAGAAATTAAAGAACCTTTCTTTAACACTCTCGCTTTCTCTAAAGTAGATATTTCCTTTTTATAGTCAGTTCTTTGGACTAGTTTGATTATAATATCATGCGCTTCTTTTAGTTCACTTGTTTCTAAGAAGGGAGTCAAAATCCTATCCCCCCTCACATTTCTTATAAACCTTAAACACCAAGCGACAACTCTCTGCAACTTGCTCCAAACTGAAAATTTGTTCCAAAGCTGCTCAACTAACTCCAACTGCACTACAAAACATTTGACAGAATTTTTCCGTTGCTCTGTTAGTATTTCCGCATTGTCCACATTCGGTAACTCTCTAACCCGTTGGTTAGGCCAACTCTCAAAACTTTTCCGAAGCCAAATTGGACCTGACCACCATTTCTCATGAAGCACCAACTTCTCAGCCGAGATTCCTCTAGTAAGCAAATCCGCGGGATTATCCTCAGACGGACAATAGTACCAATCACTCGTACTCGATCGGTCCTGAATTTCCACAACCCGGTTGGCAACGAACTGTTTCCATCTCTTCGCACTTCCCTTCACTCAATGCAATGCAATACAAGAATCACTCCAAAACACTATTCTTCCAATTTTATCCTTGAAAACACTCTTAAGGTAATTTCCCACTCTAGCACCCTATCACCATGGCCATCAGTTCCAACCGCGGCAGCGTTAGTTTCTTTAAAGGGGACACTCTACTCTTCGACATTATAAAGGACACTCTGTAATTCGCATTATTCTCACAATATCTAAAATAAACAACTGTTCCGTAAGCACTTGGTGAAGCGTCGGAAAACACATGTACTTCAGCTTGCTCATTCTTGCAACCCAGGAAACAATATCTCGGAATAGTAACTTATATTAATTTTCCAGTTTCGCTACACCACGTTATCCACTTTTGCCGCAAGTCCTCTGGCAACTCTTCGTCCCAATCACACGCTCTCTCCCAAATTTCCTGTAACAATAACTTTATACGTATCACAAATGGCGCAATCAAACCAATAGGATCAAAGATTCTTGCAGCTGTCTGCAAAACACATCTTTTAGTGCGTCGCAACGTTTTCCACGAATCCACCAAGCCCTTCACCTCCAACGACAACTCATCTTTATCAGGATTCCAATTCAACCCTAGGACTTTCAGCTGTTGAACTCCCACCATCTCACTATCGCTAAGTCCATGTTCTATCCACAGTTTTTCTAATTCTCTACTGTTCGACCTCAGTTTCCTCAAATTAAATCCACCACTCTTTAATATTGATACAGCATCCGACGACAAGTCAAATGACTCTCTCACACTGTCTCCGCCATAATATAAATCGTCTACGTAAAGTGATGAATTTAACATTTCAAATGACTTAGGTTTACTTCCCTCATATTTTTTTATATGATGCTTTATCGTAGCACTCAAAATGAAAGGGGAACTTTTACATCCAAACGGTAGTCTTTTCATTCTCATAATTTTATATTCTTCATTAGGGTTATCTGAATACCAAAGAAATTTTAAGAACTTTCTATCTCTTTCAGAAATTTTTATCATTAAAAAAGCCTTCTCTATGTCACCACTGAACGCTATTTTGTAATTACGAAATTTTAGAATTACATCAAGAATATTTGGATTTAAATTTGGGCCAGTTTCCAAACAATCGTTCAGGGAAAGATTACCTTTAGATTTTGAACTACAGTTAAAGACAATCCGAACTTTGGTTGTTTCTTTATCTTCTCTAACAACTGCTCTATGAGGCATAAAATACTCATGCTCATCTCTCTCACATTCCTCAATAACTCCATTTTGTTTTTGGTCATTTATTATTTCCCTATACTCATTAGCAACCCAATCATTTGTAGAAAAATTCTTTTCTAACTCCTGAAACCGCTTTTTAGCTAAAAAATAATTGTTTCCTAATTCGTCATAGCTAAATTTCCATAATAAATCAGTTTCATATCTCTCATTCGCGAATTTTAAATTTTTCTCAAATTCATCTATCAACGCTTTATCAACTATATTTAACTCTTCCTTTTCTTTAATTCCTAAAGCATCGAGTTCCCACAATACCTGAACATCTGAAGCGGCTACACAAAAATTCGCTGAAACTGCAGTCTTAACATTTGAACTGTAAACATCTTGACTTCCCTGTAAAGCAAACCCGAAAATCGTTGGCACGCAAGTAATTTCTTGATTTATTTTTTCGAATGTAGAGGCTTCAATAATTTGCCAAAACACGTCTGCACCAATTAATATCTCAATGTTTATATTACTGTCACAGCAGTCGGCTAAAACTAATCCGCGGGACTGCATAATATTTTGTACTTCTTTATTTGGAACAGAAACAGATGCCGCTGTAATGGTATCGGCCACTAACACTTCAATTTGAATACACTGATTAGGGTTATATCTACTAGATAATTTTAATTCTACTACGTCATATAATTTCTCGGTAGGCTTTGCTGAGCCAAAGGAAAAAACTGACAATCTTTCCTTTCTAATTGATTTTAATTTTAAACCATTTGCAAGGGACTTCGTACACCAACTTCTTTCGGAGCCATTATCGCATAAAATGCGCGTTAATTTATTGAATTTTGGTTTATCAACAGAGCTAACGTATACACTGCACGTGAGTAACAGCACCGATGATTTATGTAATGGGCTTGACCTTGACACTGAAGAATTGCATTGAGTTTGATCGGCGTCACCGTTCTCTATTTTCGAAAGGACCTTATTTGGCTTAGGGAAATGAATCATAGGATGATGAGCTTTCCCACAGAAACAATTTCTCGCTCTACACTTTTTTGCATTACACCCCGACGAAAAACATTTAAAACAAAGGTTATTTTGTTTAATAATTTCAACTCGCTCATTTACTGAAACCCTTTTAAAATTAGGACAATTTTGTATCGGGTGGTTTTGATTAGTTTTACACAAAATACATGTTTGATCTTTTGCTCCAGATACATATACATTAGAAATATTTTTGTAATTATAATTACGATACTTACTAACATTATTTCCATCGCCTCTTTTATTATCGTTACTTGAAAATGATTTTGCAAAAAGGGATTCTGGTTTTTGTTTACCTTTTGATGACAAATAAATATCGCATTCACGACCTAAAGTTTGGGGTTCGAACCATGTCTCTCCCTGTTTAACTGCTATATGGGTCTTTAATTCACGATCAAGTTCACTGAATATTTTATCCGAAACCATAAGATCACATAACGATTTAAAATCTTGTACCTTTCTCAACTGACAATAATATTCAAAATTTGCACTTAACCTTGATGCGAACTGTACAAAGCTCTCAGATGACAATTTTTGCGTAGTACGAAAACAATTTAAACACTCTTGAGGGGTTGGCTGAAATTCCTTTAAAATTATAGACTTTAGTTTATCGTAATTATTAATATCTTCTTCCTTCACATATACCATTAAATTAGTGACCTTCTCTCCCAAAATATTTAATAGGATTTCTGCTTTTAAGTCTTCAGGTACTTGTTTTGTCCTAAAAGCCCGTTCAATTGATTGGAAAAAGAGATTAAAGGATTCTGCTTTGGTAGGTACCGAAATTGTTAATGTTTTTACACTTTTAATTAGATTTTCCATATTTCTGTTTGAGGTGTCCGTTTCAAGATTTTGATTTTGTAGCAAGACATTTCTAGTGTTAGCTAAAGCTAATTCCGCCTCTAACTGAGAAAGTTTTATTTTCTCTAACTCTAATCTAGTTTCGTTTTCTGATTTTTGTTTCTCACTTTGTATTTTCTTTTCCTCTAGAATATTATCAATAACATTTTGCACAAATTCAGCATCACTTGCATAAACTTCAGAACTTTCTATTAAGGTTTTCAAAGTAACTATTTTCGCCCCGCTTGGAATTACTAATCCTAACTCCTCCGCCACGAGCATCAACTCGTCTTTTTTTAATGACTTAAGTGACTTCAGACTCATCTTAATTCAAAGAAAAGTATAATAACCCTGAATTGACAATTAGAACACAATGAGCACAAAACAAAAAGAACACATCAAACTCAACAAAGACACTATCAACTCAAATTATCAAGTAAAAACACCTCAGTATACAACATTAATAAACAGGATTTCTCACTAAACGTTATTTCTAAAAACCGAAATTGCTACTCACCACAATCTAAACAATGAAACCATCATTTTCACTTTCGATTTTCGCACAACACACATCTCCAAATCACCAGAGAATTTTTTACGCAAAATTTGACGATACACATTATCACCACCTTATTCTCACCTAATCCCGCTCCTTACACCAAAAAACTTATGTTCACTTCTTTTGTACAGGGAGCAGAAACTTTGACTCCACACTTAGAAAAATTTAACACGACCACTTCGGACAACACTTTTATTACTACTCACTAATATATTACAGAGAAAACTAGAAGGTTTATACAGCGCCCTCTCTCGGTGGGCAGTGGATGTCGTAACAATACAAATACCAGAAAAGTCGATTTTCTTCACAGGTGTTAATTCTGTCATTTTAGGTAGCACAAGAAATGATATTGTTTTTTAAAAGTTACCGTCATCGTTAGCAATTTTTAATAGATAATTTTCCTCCGTTAATTCTGAAATAGGAGAATTAAATTTTTCTTTCTTAAATCCAAAAATATAAGCCACTTCTTGTGTACATATGGAAACATAACTTCCGCTGTCTAAAATTGCTTTTACTTTTTTGCCAAATGAATTCTCAATGAATAACATCGCAGTGTATAGAAGGCTACTTGACGGTAGACAACACCTATCCACATCCGTGATTAATGGTGGTGCCTGTAAGATTTTTATTTTGATTGATTGGCGAGACCATATGTGAATACTCATCATTATGAGCGGGAATTATCTTCACGTTATTTATAGCATCAGAATACGGAATGTTTCCACAACCTTGAATTGAATACATATAAGTATTTTTATTAATTGACGAGGGGGGATACTTATGAAGGAGCGAATGGTGATTATATTTTTTACAAACACTACAAACTCTTTTAGATTTACACTCATAAACTGAATGGCGCTTTCTTGAGCAATTATTACAGAGTTTAATATTTTTAACCAAATCTAATTTGTCTGTTAATTTCATTTCTTTAAATTTATCACACTGATATAATGGTTGATTAGTTTAGGTTTTACAAGCTACACATATTTTAAATGAATCATTAGAATTGACGATAAAGGTTTTCGACCGTTCTCAAATGTGCTAAGATGAAATGTTAGTGTTAACACTACTTAGAACTTGACACCTTCTTTCTAAAAATTGTAAAGTGTTACCAACATCTGGGACTTCATTGTTTTTTAACGTGAATTCAAACTGTTTTCTTGTTTCTCTGTCTATTTTTTCGAGAACAACATTTAATAACAAGGCATTAGAAAATTTTTCTCTTTCCAAATCTAGAATTTTCAGCGATGTAAGACTTTTATTTATATCATCTAGCAAGTTTCTTGGCTGACTCATGCTTGATAGATTGAAGATTGAGAATGTTTTTAATATGACAGTCAACTATAATTCTTTTGTTTTCGTACCTTAGAGCCTTGAATAAGGAATTCTAACTATTATCTGAGGTTTCTATAATTTTTGCTTCTCCTTTTAGTGACCAAAGTAAATAATGAAGATTTTCGTTTTCAGAAAGCTCTGAATTTTCGTCAATTAGATTAACAAATTGACAAGTTCCACTCTTCAAATTTTCCCGTGAAAATAGGGAAGAGGGATTTTTGGAAGTTTTATTAACATTAGCTTTAACTGATCGTTATTACTTGAATTCAAATAAGTAGAACTGTGAGTGTTTTGATTTAGGTAATCAGAATTATTTTCACTAATTTTAAGTTCATTAATCAAAGCTTTAGACTTACCTCTGACTTTTGCAAGTCTTCATCTATCTGCAAGAGTTTTTTCAGTTTCTTCAAAATCTTCTTCGCTGACGATTTTGTAATATTCATCCCTTAGAACATCGAATTTTTTTTGAAGTTTCGAAACCATGTCCAACTGAACTTGTAGATAGATTATCCTTACATATAAATGTGCTAAGATGACATCTTCTTTAACTGTCCTTTTATATTCCCACGTTTGCGACACAGCATTGTAATTGCTGATTCAATCACCATTGTTCTTACGATTGAAACTGTTTAACTTAATGCGCTGGTTAGACCTCCGGGTCGGTAATATACGGAGGTTGCGTACTTAATTTAGAATTATAAAACAGCGGACTGTATTTTGTTTATTAGGAATTTATTTCCGATGACAAAGGATTAAACTCCGCTAGTTGCTGGAGCTTGAGCAGATACACAGATGCTATTGATACATCCACACCGCTAGAGGGCGCTGCGATATACATTACGTAACAGTTCTTGTACTTTTCTATTTCAAGTTTACATGAAACTATTTAAAATGGCAGATAAATACATTTAAATGAACTAGAAGTACAAATTCTAAATGAAAAATATCAGTTTAAACAAAGTGACATGTTAAAGAAAAAAAAAAAAAAACCCAAGGTTTTGTTTCTAAATTTTATCCCTTTTTATAGAAAACGCTGTTTCTATTGATAAATTAAAGAAACTTATTTATAGGTTAAAAAATCAGTGTAAAGAAAAAGCGAGAATGTTTTTACAAAAAACAAACAATGCACGACATTTAAGGAGTATTGTACTACAACTAGGTATATGCTGCGTCTTAATTTTATATAAAATGTTTATTATAAATTAAAACTTTTTTAAGTTCTGTGTCATGTTTTTTAAAACAAGGGATTCAAATTTGGAAAAAAAAACCTTGGGTATATTTTTTTTCGTTTAGTTGGTCTCGGGGCTGTGTCCTTTTAATTTTTTCTTATCTTTTATACCCCACTATGAATAGTTTAGAATGGGAAGAAATAAGACAGATACAAGTAGTGAGTTTTTTACAATGTTTTAAAACAGAGAAAAGTTGTAATACACTGCTGGCCACCGTAAATGCAACACCGTGAAGGAAGCATGCAAATAACCAGAAATTTACAACATGCATTTGAGGAGGTGAGATATGCAAATGATTAGAATTTCAGCGCAGACGCACATGACGCGCACCTGTGGCGCCACTTCAAAGTGTTATTTACGGCTTGGAGTTTTCGACGATTTCAAGTTCGACAATTGTGTTTTTCTTGTGGTTTTTAAAAAAAAAACGATCAATTATGCCTCGTAGTAAACAGCGATCATCGTTTGATCAAGTATCCGAGTTCCACAGAGAAAGGATAGTGGCCTACCGAGAGTGTGGATTATCTTTCAAGGAAATCGGTAGTCGTGTTGGACGAAACCAAATAACTGTAATGCGGATATGTGACAGTTGGATGCAGGAGGATACGACGGACCGACGTGTTCGATCACATCCACCTCAGTGCACTGCATCATGTAATGACAGGAACATTGGACGCATGGTAGTGACGGATCGCTCAGTCACATCACGAACCATAGCACAGCATATTCAGTCTATAACGCAATATCCAGTGTCTGCGCGTACCATTCGACGCCGTTTACAGCAAAGTGGTCTGTCCGCAAGACGTCCATTGCTTTATCTACTCTTGACGCAGAACCACAGACGCCTCCGTCGCCAATGGTGCGATGAAAGAAGGATGTGGTAGGCAGAATGGAATGAAATTGTCCTTACTGACGAGTCACGCTTTTGTCTGCAACACCACGATGGTGGGATTCGAGTCTAGAGACACCGTGGAGAAAGGATGCTGAACAACTGCGTTATGCACCGCCACACTGGTCCTGCACCGGGTATTATGGTATGGGGCGGTATTAGATATCACTCTCGCACTCCTCTAGTACGCATTGCCGGTACTTTAAACAGCCAGGGCTACGTCACCGAGTTGTTGGAGCCAGTTGTCCTTTCTTACCTTCAAGGCTTGCCCACAGCTATATTTCAACAGGATAATGCGCGACCACAGGTGGCACGCATTGTCCAAGGGTTCTTCGTCAATAGCCAGATTGAATTGCTCCCTGGCCGGCTCGCTCTCCGGATCTTTCGTCTATAGAAAACATGTGGTCCATGGTTGCTGAACGATTGACCCGGATTACCTCCCAAGCTGCCACACCAGATCAACTTTGGTAACGTGTGGAAGCTGCCTAGGTCTGCTGTACCCCAAGAACACATCCAAAGTCTCTTTGAATCAATGTCGAGGCGTGTGGCAGCGGTGATCTCCAACAATGGCGACTATTCTGCCTACTGATTCTGGAAGGACCCACACATCACAGAAGTCTAAAAATTTAATCATTTGATCAACATGTTATTTACTAAATAAATTTTGTTGTGATATGTGATATCTCTTGTCTTTCTTGGAGTTTCAATTTGGGTGGCCAGCAGTGTGTATGCTACACAGTTATGATTGAAATCATGCTTCCAGTTTAGAGCGTCATCTAAAAAGGCATCATTTTAATGAATATAAAAATGTACAGATGAAGCTGCACTGAATACTAACGGGTCTAGCGGGTGATAACGAAGAGTAGATAAATACACTCACGTTTGTGAAAATTGCAACACCATAAAGGACTTACGCGAGTGAGCTGAAATTTTCAGGAAATGCAAAGTAGCGCATCATATGCAAATGATTAGAATTGCAAATCCGTAGCGCATGCGTATGCTGAGCAGCGCCCTCTGAACGTAGTAAAATTTAGTAGTAAATATTATATATAAAATTAGTAGTAAAATTTTAATTTCATCAGGATACGAATTTCTTCCCAAATAACACCTCTGTTTCAGATGTAGATCTCATGCTTACTTAATGCGTTGGTCTTGAACCATTGGCATTTATTTCATTAATCTATGAAATTCGAATTTAAAGAAAACAACTGAAATAAATTACTTTGGAATGTATCGCAACAAAACAAATTGTATAAAATACCATCTAAGTTAACGCGATACATTTAATTAATGCAAGAAAAACGTAAGTAAAAAGCTTTTCCGTTATTATAACATTCTTAATCCAAGACGTTTAAAAATAAAATCCTTTAGCTGCTATCAATGGTGATATTAATTCAAAATTTAAATATTAAGAACAAATAATAAAACCAAGAATAAATTAAATTAAAAGGAATCTTTACTGCAAATACAGCATCTACAGGTTTTGAGACTAAGGACTTATTTATGCATAATAAATACTGAAGAAAATAGAATTTCTAGTTCTTAGCCTTCATAATACAGTCCTTGTTATTTCCAAAACGGTTGGCATCTTCAGACAGCTATTAGGTAGAATGCGATGTAGCTCGCGATACAATATTTATACGGGTGTCCAGCAATTTTATTTTTAATAAGATATGACAAAAACATTATGATTGTTGAAAATATTTTTGACTTTTCTTAATGCATTTAGTTAAAGATGTATAAATTAAAAAGATTTTTTATGTATCTGATTTTTATATTTTTTAGTCTGTATGATTACGAAAATATAATAAAATACACTCACGTTTGTGAAAATTGCAACACCATGAAGGACTTACGCGAGTGAGCTGAAATTTTCAGGAAATGCAAAGTAGCGCATGATATGCAAATGATTAGAATTGCAAATCCGTAGCGCATGCGTATGCTGAGCAGCGCCCTCTGAACGACTGATGGATCCGAATAAATAGACGGCTGTAGCGAGGCGTGTATGGTTATCGGTGGTTATCTGCTAGTGGTAAACGTTAACTCAATCTGTACTTATGCCTCGTCGACGAAAGAGAGCGAGATTTGAACAACTTACAGAGTTTGAACGAGGGAGAATCATCGGCCTTCGGAAAGCTGGATTGTCGTATCGTGCAGTAGCCTCTCGTGTGCAGCGTAACAGCAGCACAGTGATGCGCGTTTGGAAGCAGTGGACGGACGAGTGTCGGACAACTCGGAAATCCGGGAGTGGACCCCGAAAGTGTCTGTATGCTACAGGCGGCGGCCTATTGCTCGATATGAGCGTCCAGCTCCACGCAATCCTATAATGCGATCAGGTTCGAAGTCGTTTAGTTATCTGTAAGGTCTATGATATCGTCGTAATGGCATCTTTAGTTGCTTCTTTACGGAAATACAATGGCACCAACAAAAAAAGATAAATTTTCCGCCTCTGTTACTAGTTTTATACTTTGCGAATTGCGCGCTATGATCGCAATTCCTGTTCGTTTGCCTTGAAATTTTGATCATTTGCATGTTCGATGAAGATGTTTTTTTGCATACCAAATTTAATCACGATCGCAAAAGTCCTTCTTGATTCTCCGATGTGTTTGCAAAAAAGTGTATATATTTTAAATGACTATACACTGGTGTGCAAAAATTAAGGACGAAGTCAAAAATTTAGCATATCAGCTGAACGAAGAGGCAGAGCGGACAGAAAGACCAATCAGGAGATTAAGTAAGGTGATGTACGGTAGCACATGCGCAGATATGCAGGTAGACGTAATGGGGGAGTGTCTGAGTAGTATAAAGCATGTTCTCGGTGTAAGATCAGTATTTCTGGCAAAGAGATTGCACGCCGTATAGCAGTTACAATCACACCGAGTTGCTGCCTCAGCGAGAAATGGCGAATAATCAATCTGTTAGACGACATCTGGATGCTTTTACGCGAGGTTGAATCATTGGGAAGTTGGAGGAAGGCCGCAGTGTGAGAAGTGTGGCTGCAGAGTTCGGAATTGCTCACAACTTCGTTTCACGACTTTGAAGACAATTTCAAACTACAGGAACAGCTATCCGAGGGTTTAGTAGTGGTCGTCCACGAGGAACCACACCCGCAGATGACCGGTCTATTGCCTTACAGGCCAGAAGAAACAGGCGGCAGACAGCGGGAGAAATCGCTAGACACACGACACAGGCGACTGGACGACCGATATCGCGTTTTACCGTGGCCAGAAGACTGCACG
>KK112703.1:341391-422019 GCA_000611955.2 Stegodyphus mimosarum | reverse complement strand
CGATTCTCATCGCATACTCATCTGGAGAGAGCGGGGAAGCCGCAATCATCCCTCGAACATCATTGAAAGGGACAGGTATGGAGGTGGCGGTGTTCTCGTTTGGGGAGGCATCATGCTTGATAGTCGTACAGACCTTCACATCTTCGACGCAGGTTCAGTCAACGGGACCCGTTATTGTAACGAGATTCTTCTTCCATATGTGCGTCTTTTTAGAGGCGCTATGGGTCCGCAGTTCCTTTTCCTGGACGACAATGCACCATGTCATCGCACAGTAGCTGCCGAACAGATCTTAGAGAGTGATATTGAACATATGGATTGGCCGGCACGATCTCTGGATCTCAATCCCATCGAGCATGTATGGGATTTTCTAGGCAGACGCTTGGCAACTCGTACCTTATCACCAGTAACGATTCCGGAGCTTCGATTGGCGCTGCAAGACGAATGGGCAGCTATGCCTCAACAACTCATTGACACCCTCATTCTCAGCATGGGCAGACGCTGTGAAACCTGCCTAGCAGTCAGGGGAGATCATATCCCCTATTAAAGACCGGATGTTTCTTGCTGGACACCCATCACAGGGATGTTTCGGCCTTTTTGCATTGCGCTCCCTGCTACTTTTTCAATAAAGTTTCTCTTTATCCCTCTGATTTCTCTTTTAGTAAGTGTTGCTTACATTACTCATGTCCTTACGTATTGGGGATCTTACGGTATTAAATGTGTTGATTTGGAAAGCTTTTGTACAAAGTTATATTGAAAAAACCGTCTCGTCCTTAATTTTTGCACACCAGTGTATTTTAATGTATCATTTGGGAGGGTTTGTTAAGTTTATTCAATCAAGAAACAATTGTCATTCAAATATTTAAATTTACCAAATTTGTAAAATCATTAATCGTCATTTACAAGACCCTTTTAACCAGTATGGAAAATAAATCACAGACTACTTCATTTTTAATTTTTTAATTTCCAATAGCAATATCCTATATAATAAAAGTTTCTAAATTCAGTTTATCAAATAAAATGCATACTCAGTCAATAATATAAAATCGATTACAATTTTTGTTATTATTTCTAAGCACACGAAAATTAGAAATTTTTGAGTAGCCTTAAGGATTAAAATTCAGTCAGACATAAGCATGCCACAAAAGTATGGAATTTATGCTTAAATTCTCAAATATTCAAAAACATATGATTCAAAAACAGATTATTTGATAAACAGTTAATTACAAATTTACTAATTTTCATCAAAATACAATCAAAAGTTTCTCTTTCAGTAAAATGAGCTGTGTAATATACTTTTATCGGAATTTTTATTATGGTAAATGTTGCAAAATATGCATCATTTTTCTCTCATTTTTGGTCTCTATGGCAAACTAATCAAAATATTTTTTTTAGAATTATTTAAAAGAATAACTACTCATACTACGTCTACACACATTCTTTAAACCAGAATTCATGTAAGATTCACTAGAGCTGCGTCTGCTTGCTAAAACTGTAGGTTGATTTCGAAATACTAAAAATTAAACGAACCTGCCACCTACTGTGAGAAATGCAGAATTATCACATTTGTACATACACTACGCAGTTTTTTAAACAATCTTTTCCTTTATAATCAACGATTTTTCATTTCAAATACTATAAGCATTTTATTGTTCTGAAATATTTTGCGGTACTGAGTTACAATTTAGGTTGTGTTAATGAGTTTGAATCAATTATTTTAGAATCCTATAAAACGGTGTGGCAGCAACAAGCATAGCATAAAATCAAAATGATGAATTTATCACCGTTATTTTTAGGTATCCTATAAATGCCCTTAAAAATCTCAGACGTATTTTTTTTTTTTTTTTTTTTGTTTTCCTTTTTGCCTGCCTGCAATGAGAGGTTGTACTTAATAATTTCAAGAGCAGCATAAATATTCACCAGGGAACAGCTTAATTTGCAACATAAAGTTTTTATGTCGTGTGTTTTTATTGATTCAATTTAATTATCTTTTATTATTCCCATAACATTAAAAATATTTTCTTTTTATTTCTAGTTGTACTAGCTGATACAAGATAATTTTAAATAAAGGTCATTATAAGCATTTATGATAATAAATAAAGGTCTATATATTTGCTGATTTGCTTAGAATTCAAAAATAAAATAATTGTGTCACATCATCAGATTGGTGGCAAAATAAGTAATTATTTAAGCGGGCATTTACAATTTTCGAGAAAGATTTCGTGGTATATATTCTCAAACCAAATGTGATAAGTTTGAGTTCGTACTAAGATAATTGCATAAAGTTTCAAACCGTAGCTTCTGTAAAAAATGTCTAACACTTCTTAAAGTTATCGTTTCAATTTAGAACTGTATTTCGTTTTTTTTCTTGGTAGTTGTATGCTGTTACTGGAGATAAGAAGAGTTTAGGATTGACAAATCAGTTGAAAGCACGCTATGCCCTTGATCGAAGTCGAATTTTCTACTTCGATCAAGGTCAACTACCGAAACTTTGTGCTCAATAATAATTACCATTTATTACAAAAAACATTCAGGAGGACTTTTAAAATTTTTTTAAGGTTTCCAGTTTTCACGTACAATTCCAATATAATCATCTTCAAAATACTGGAATAAGAGGCAACATAGTTGGCAATATAAACCTGTATATTTGTATATGAACCTGTATATAAACATATTTTGAAAATCCAATATTTCAGATAAGTTTATTTCTCAGGAGAAAAATGGGAATACTGGAACATTAGTTTCCTTAATGGTAGACAGTAGTTAATGTCCTTCAAATTCTTTGCTTTCCTTTGTCTTCCGGAATGCTCCATATTAGCTTGATTTAAAGGAAATTCTAATACTATATTGTTAGTTATCTTCTGCAGAGCTACGTAGCTGATGAGTAAAAAAACTCTATATAGACACCACATGACTTCTTCCTTGGCAACGGCCTGTCAAATTTGCATTTCATTTAAACGTATTTTCTGGAATTTCATTAGAGATATATTTCTCATTCAATTAAATACATAAAAACTCATACATAAAAATACATAAAAACTCAAATCATATTCATTAAAAATTGTACAAGACAGAAAAACATAAAACACCAAATACAGTTCAAAAGCTAGAAAAACAATTTTTACAACTAAAATTAGAGTTTCTACGCAAAAACAAGCAATTCGACCTGCGGGTAAGAAGGCAAATTTTTTTATGTACAAAGCTGAAAGTTTACTTTTGGTGCCATTCAGCAAAAATACCCTGAAGGTGAAAAAACTGACTTAATTTACGATTCTACTAAAGAGTTTCAAATGTGAACAAATGACGGCTACGGAACAAATGACGAAAAAAATTCTCAGATGTTGGTGTTCAGGAATTTTTATGTTATTCATTAGGAAGAAAACTGATAGCCTGAATTATATTAGAAGCTGTGTAGTTTTATATGATGCCACTGCTGTAGTATCAAGCTGTGTTCCTTACCCAGCAGTTATGGTAATATCACATTTTCCAAATACCTTAATATAGTCTCTAGCTAGTGCATAATTTTTCTGCAAATTTCATTCGTGACTCAGGATAAAACACAAAGGATCTCAGCTCGTTATTTTCTTCTTGTAGTCCTTTGTAAAATGCTTCAGCCATGGCTCTCCTGATTAAATTCCTTGTAAAAAACTCTGCTTTGAAACAAAGCATGCATGCTAATGTAAGAAAACCAGAAAATTATAATTCCGAAAAACTCTGTTACTTTTCTCACATCTCGAAAGGGTTTACAATAATTGTGTGCGTGATAATTCTCCTTTACTCTTCATACTGTAAGTTGTCATTTTGCTTAATTTAAATCCTGCATTTGAAAAAACAAACAATTTATAGAGGATGTAACACGCTATTTGAAGTTCCTAATTCATGTTGCGCCTGCGGTGTATTCATCTTCACTTCTACACTAAGTTTATACGTTTTGGACTTAATTAGAACTGTAAAAAACTGTTCCCCTATTCAGCAAATTTAGATTTACGAATTTCCGAAATTTGTATTAAAAACCTTTCCAATTTTCTTGTAATTTGTCTAATACAAATATCTAAATTATGAACATAAATATTCTTCTGAAACATTTGAGTCATTCGGCTTGTGAAATGTGCCCTTACTGGGATTCGATTTCCGAACCTTCTGACTGCTAGCCGGACCTGCTGACAGTACACCACAAAGGCAGTCTGAAGGGAGGGAAGGACTTGGCTTACAAAATGGGTTTCTAGATTCTTTCACAGAATAACTTCTGCTATTGTGCTTCGCGGAGTTCTGTTGTGTGAGATAAATTTCAGTGAGCAGTGGAAGCTGACGCAAAAATCTATATTTATGAAGAATCTTGTATTTAAAACGTGCTATTCGAAATAGTTAAGCCAAATTGTAGAAAAAATGCTTTATAATATCATTCCATCTTAAATTAATGCCACATGGAGATTTTTACGCTTGTTAATAATAAAAAAAAGAAAGAAATCTTTAAGACGTGTGTATTTATTCATTGGATTGCCCATGTATGAGGCTCGCAACAAATGTATTACTAAAATGGAAACAATTTCTATTTTCCTAAAGCTCAAGTCCATGTGAAGTATTTAAGAGAAGATATATATTAAAAAAATATTGATTAACTTTTAAACAAGTTAATCAAGACAGCGAGAACCATATTTTAGAGAAACGGCTACATTTACTGCAATCTAATAGGGAACTAAAATACCTCATAATCACACTGGGTAGATAGATTTCCTCGTGTGCAATGTAATTGGTTTTTAATTTAGAAATAGATAAAGTGCTGAAACATCTGTGCTGTAAATCCCTTCCTTTATTGTAAACCAAACCCAAAATAACCGGTATTCGGTTAGTTATGCTCTTCTGTATTAATTTACAATGATTGGGAAAAATGAATAACAACGCATTTCATTACTCACGAAAACACTAAAACAAAAATATTCATTTTTGAATTATCTGCAATATACATTGCACTGTATCAAGAAATTTAACAAAATCATGTTCAGAAGGAACAGAGAGTAAAATTATAGAACAATAAACTGACCTTGCATTAACGTTCATAATATAGTAAAAAATCTGATTATTTACAGCTGGGAACAAGCTTCTCGAGAATCTATCCACAAAAAGAACCTTTTCTTAAGTCTGTTGTTATAATATATTTATATATAAATTTACCTTACTGAAATCTGAAAATGTGCATATATATGTATATATAAATATCCGAAAAGGATCAATGAAGAACAGAATTTCATTTTAAAGAACTGGAATTTAATAATATGCTTGGGATATCGCTTCTTTGTTCTGAAATCTATTACTAAAGGAAAATGTTGTCTGAAATTTTTACTTAACAGTCAGTTTTCTTCCAACATATCTATAAATAAAATATTAGAATACACAGTTACTGCTTTCATAGTTAAGATCTGATTTGCAGAAAAAAACAGTGCAGGTAATTTTTATATCAAAACTGCTTTTGTTTATATTTATTAAAGTTTTCTTCTCGCTTCCAGAAATCATAATACAAAAATTCTGCTTACCGCGATACATATTCAGCAGCAAAGAAATAAAAACGTGAATATTTCCTTTCTTCGGTGTCGTATGGTAGAAGGCCAACTGGTGCTAATAATATACGTGCAGAATTTTGTTTTTTGAGGAATTCCCTTTGAGATGTTGCATAAAACAGTATACCAAATTTTAATAACAGAAAAGTAAGCATAAAACGTTCTTCACTCTTTTCTAGCATCACGGACTCAGAGAATTCAGATATTGCCACAAAAATGTTATGCAGAAAGCACTCTTTATGATTTGGTTTTAATATTTTAGCTAGTTACATAAATTAAGGAAACCCAAAATTTGAAGATAAGTATCTGTATAAAGACTACACAAAAATTACCAAGAATAAAAATTGGCGTTTTTTTAATTCTTTAGGAATGAAAAATAAAAAATTGTATATGAACATGACTTCTTTGTTCGGCCTATTTGTTCGGACACCACATGACTTCTTTGTTCGGCCTATTAAATTATGCACATTTTTGCTGCATTTCATTTAAACTTATTTATCCGAAATCGATTAGAGATATATTTCTCATTTCTATGAGTTCTCAATTTGCGGCAAGGAAAAAATGCATAAAAACATGAAACATCTTCATCAAAATTTATAAAATGCAGAAAAACCTCAAACACCAAATACCGTTAAAAACCGTTAAAAGAATTTTTAAGATTAAAATTAGGGTTTGAATTAAGTAAAATTAGGCAGAAAAACAGATTTTTCGGTTCACAAAACCTTAAGCCTCCATTAGGCAAAATGACACGCTAGTTGGTGTAGAAACTCACTTCATTCACTATGCTACTAATTTTCAAATGCATACAAATGCCGGCGTCGTTAGGCTTAGTGGAACTTAACAACTTTTAAATTGTTGTTAATTCTACAACTATTGGATGCAGGTTAACTAAAGGCAAAAAAACCTCAATCGACACGTAAGAACAACATACAGTATCTCACAAAAGTGATGGGACACTTGTGCTTTACAAAAGGAAACTGTAATAAAATAAATTAAAAAAACATGTAAGAATTTTTTGTTGGTGTGTTTCATACTTAAATTTAGTAACAATTACTACATAACATACATTTTCTCAAAATATTAAAATATTAATTTAATAAAAATACAATTGTTTAGAACGGAGCAAAAAATGGCTCACATAAGTGATGGGACACCATTAGACTATGCAACAAAAATCATCTGAAGAAAGCAATAAAAATATTTTTCGGGGTTTTTATTTTTACTCAAAAGCAATTAGCAATAATTTATGAAATCGTCTGCATTATTTCTCTCCACTTTGTTTGGGAATTTTTGTGTTTTTTAGCTCTGTGCAACCATAAATGTTAAACGAAAAGAAACTTTGCCTGAAATTTGAAAATTAGTTATTAATTTGCATATGGAACGTGGAAAATCTATTAGAGAAACTGCTGAAACTGTTAATTTGAGTCATTCAACAGTTTTCAGTATCATTAAACGATATAAAAGGAACCCATGATTCAGAATAAAAGAAAACCTGGCCGATTATCAAATCTATCCAATGGAATAAAACGAATTATCGTTCGAAATATTAAAAAAAAATCCAAGAATGAGTGCTCCTAAAGTTGCTGCTGATTTACAAGCATTATATGGAGTAATTGTTAATCCTGAGACTATTAGAAGAGTAATTCGATCTGGACATCACAGTAGAGCAGCCAGGAAAAACTCCATCTTCACACAGTCTCTATTGCCGCTCTCCGCTCGGGGGCGCTGCTGATAGTTGAGCATGCGCAAACAGGAGCCTTACGAAATTACGAGAAAAGCAGCGAGTTAAAGCTTAGATTTAAATAAAAGATTTAAAATACTAACTCTTATTTTTTGGGGAGAGAAATTTAAAAAAAAATCTAAAAATTATAAACTTTCTCACAGACCACTATTTTGTTTCTTAAAAACTGATAAATTATACTCATGTCCATAAATTAAGGATAATGCAAAATCAGGCAAAGTAAGAGTTAGAAGCAAAACAAATTTGACTTATTGGTAAAGCTTATTTATTAAACAAAAGGTAAAGGGCAAAAAAAGATGCTATATGTTTGATACTATTAAAAAAATTAGCGATCAAAACAAATTTGACTTATTTGTAAAGCTTATTTATTAAACAAAAGGTAAAGAGCAAAAAAATATTAAATATGTTTATATATGTTTGATATTATTAAAAAAATTAGCAATTTTTTCTCCCTGGAGCAAATTACAAAAAAACCTATTTACAAAAAACCAATATTGCACGGTTGGTATGATTGTTAATGCATTGTATGTCTCCCAGACGATGCAATACAGTCCATACAACGCCTAGGCATGCTGAGTATTAAATTATCGATCTGATCTTGGGGGATATTACACCACTCAAAAAGCAATGCTCTCCGAAGTTCCGGTAGACATGTAGGAGGAGGTTGACGGGCTGCAACTCGTCGGCCAAGCATGTCCCACACGTGCTCTACTGAATTCGTGTGCGGTGAGAATGCTGGCCAGACCATACCGGTGATATCCTCCGATTGAAGGCATTCGCTTACGATGTTTGCACGGTGAGGACGGGCGTTGTCATCCATAAACAGAAATTGCGCGCCCATGGCGCCCCGAAACAAACGTACATGTTGTTCCAGAATGACGTACCGATAGATTTGGCTTGTCATGGTTAAAATTTGAACATGCAGGTCAGTTCTGGAACCCAGAATAATTCCACTCCAAACGAGCTTTCCTGCACCACCGTAACGGTGTCGTTCAAAGATGTTTTCTTGGGGGTAACGGGTACCTGGAGCTCTCCATATGAAAGTCCGGTGAGAATCAGACTCCAAGCTAAACCTGGACTCGTCGGAAAACATCACACAAGCCCACTGTTACGGTGTCCACAATGCATGCTCTCTACTCCAGGCTAACCGCAGGCGACAGTGAGTTGCAGTAAGTGGAACGCATCTGACAGTTCTACGAGCATATAGACCAATCTGCCCTAAGCGTCTGAACACGGTCTGCCTTGAAATTGTCGTACCAGTGGCTGAAGAGAGCTTACGAGACAGGTCTGAGCTCCGCCTGCTTCTTTTGGCAGTAGCTGCCAAATACCGGTCCTCATTCGGCGTTGTAACTCTGGGGCGACCTGTGCTGTAACGTCTACTCACATTACCATCATTTTGGAATCGTTGCCAAAGCCTCGAGATGACACACTGGGCGATTCCAAGTTCGTCTGATACTTCCAGTTGGGTACGCCCACATACCAGACGGCCGATAATTCTACCACGTAAAAAATCATCCAAATGCGTCCTTTGTGTCATAACTATTCGATTATTGCACTGAAATGCTTATAAAGCGCCTGCGAAAAATTTTACTTCTTTGCCTGTATTCCTTATATATCACTGTCTTACACTCTCGTCATTGTGACGTTCCATCTGTGTCATCTGGTTACTTCCTGAAATTTGCGTATGATTCTTGAAGATGTGTGCAGTGATTTTACAGGTGATATATTTATTTTAGAGTTCGATTTCCGCGTGACTCCGAATTATCTTTAATTTATGGACATGAGTGAATTAAAACCTTTCAAAAAGTAAAATTTTTGGATAAATATTTGATGGAAAAGTAAGTGTCCCATCACTTAAGTGAACCATTTTTTTCGTCTGTTCTAAACAATTGTATTTTGATTAAATTAATATTTTAATATTTTGAGAAAATGTATGTTTTGTAATAATTGTTACTAAATTTAAGTATGAAACACACCCACAAAAAGTTTACATGTTTTTTTTAATTTATTTTACTACAGTTTCCTTTTGTAAAACACAGGTGTCCCATGACTTTTGTGACACACTGTAATTCAGTCGCTTTTAAAGAAAAAATGCAAAATTTTCTGATGTATACGAATTAAAAACTTAGCTCACAGAGCCGGGTAATAGAGTGGGTATATATCGGGTGTTAACGAAAGTTTCTATCTGATGCTATCTTCTATTCTGCACAGGACGTCCGAAATGTAATTGATCTGGTTTTGGACTCGCGGTAATCACGTTTCTGAGCTGAAGGCTTTGAAAAACTACTAAGACATTGGCAAAAAGTCAGAGATTTCAGTGATGATTATTACCTGCACTAAAGATACGCTTTTTTAAGATTTTTTCTAACTTTATTAAGCTCGTTTTCTGGCAGAAAACTTCCTTTATATCCAGATATTTATATATATATATATTTATATACGTTTTATACGCCATTTGCAACCAGAAAGGGTGGTGCACATGTTAGAGTCGTCCCAAATACAAAATTTCAAACTTCCGAGATTACTCGTTTTTGAGTTATGCGAGATACATACGTTCGTACGTACAGACATCACGAAACACTCTCCTGAATCCATTTTAAATCCATTTCAGAATTTGTTTCTAAAAAAAGAGTCCTTTATTCTGTCCGTATATGCAGATGTAACGCAAAAATATCGTGGAAAATGGAATGGACATCGGTCAAAATGGATATTTTCTTTGAAATACGATACCCGAAATTTTTCGCGATTGCAATATATCCTTTACTTCGTGGAAGGAAGTAAAAATAAATGCTATTAAATAGACTGTGTTTAGACATAATTAAAATAAAAATAATGTTTCTCTCCGTTTTGAATATTACTTGAAAAAATAAACTTACTATAATAAGATAATTTACCAAAAACAAACTTAAAAATGTATTTTTAAATTAACAATACTTGATTAAAGGCGACGAAGATATTACTGGGATTTGTTGTTAATTATGTGAATAGAAATAAATAGAGTCCTTACTTTTTTCTAATCTTCAAATTAATTTATAATTCCTTCATCATAAACAGGAAGTAAAAGTATAAATGTATGGAGATGATTTAAACAAATAAAAGATTATTATTGAGGGTTATGTAACTAATCATATGGCAAGTGATTGCAATACTGCAACTGGTAATTTTGTTTTTTATGGAGATTTAGTTTGAAAAAAAAAGAAAAAAGAAAGGGTTACGACCTTATTAGTTACTAAACAGTATTTTAAATAGCAAATGTAACTTCATTATTCATGTAGATCAAAACAGTAAACATATACTACGTTATACCTTTGTCATGCATTTTTAACTTAGAACGATTGATAGGAAAACAAAGCAAGCTATCTGTGAAAAATGGAGAACTATTTGTCTGAATTATAAAATAATTTTCGCTGCGGTGATTTTGATGTGGCAAGTTCACATTTATAACAAAAGACGTTTAGGAAAATGGACTGAATTTTAAAGTAATGCGTAACAGCTTCTTGTTAAAGACTTACTGTCAAGCATCGGAGGACATGGAAAATGATTTATGATTTTATACTGTTAATTAAATAAATGTATTTAAAATCTGATGAGAATCTATAAAGGACATTACATTTTCCTAAGTTAGTATATAAATTATTTCTCACGCCTTCTTAGCATGCCTTCGTGGTGTAGTGGTCAGCACGCTCGACACGTATTCGAGAGGTCCGTGGTTCGGGCCCTGGCGCGCACATTGCTTATTTTTCATCTCTCCTGCTTCTAAATAACCTAATGTCTCTATAAGTAAACCAACTGTCTGTTTGGCAAGCACGAATCTTCCATATTGTTAACTGCTTGTGCTAAACCACTTACATCAGCGGCCTCAAACTGACGGCCCCAGAAACAATTTTATGCGGACCACGAACTTATTTCCTGTAAAGCAATTAGTATTACTATGACAAGAATTTGAAAAAAAGAGTTTATGATTTTAGTTGTTTGGAGAACAGTTTGAATTTATTTTTACTATCAAAAACGTAGTGAATAACACTAAAAAAAATCAACAGATGGAACTAATTTATTTACACTATGATATAAATCTTATTCAAAGATTTGAAGATAAAGATTTTATTATTATTATTATTACTACTTGCCAAAAGTCAAATATCTTCAGCTATGAATTTTTGTAAGAAGATGAGTCTTTTTGTTCGGGAGTATTTTACATGTAAACATTTTTACTTCCTTGTATTAAAGGAAGTATTGTAATCAGGAAAATTTCGAGTGTCATATTTGAAAGAAAATATCCATTGTACATTTACATTTGAACGACGGTTTTCGTGACATCTGTACGTACGGGCAGACTAAAGGACTTTTTCCCTAAATGGATTGTAAAATGAATTTAAAATGTATTCAGGAGAGACTTTTTGTGATGTCTGTCCGTATGTACGTACACATGTATGTATGGATGTATCTCGTTTAACTCAAAATGGAAATGACTCAGAAATATGAAATTTTGTGTACAGGACTGCTATAACATGCAGTTGTGCGTCTCCCTTTTCGGTTGCAATCGGCCGAAACAAAATTGTATATACAAGGTGATCCAACATTCCGTTAACATTTGATAATTCAATAATTTACGGAATAATGTAGGCGGGAAGGAAAAAAATTGACACTCATGTTTGAAATGACATGGGGTTTTATTGAAAGCAAAACAGCTGCAGAAAAAAGGCCAACATATGGTGCTGGGCAGTAAAATGTCAGTGATACCGCATGAGAATCGTGTATGAAATGAGCTGTAGTGAGAGAGGGAATCAGTTTCTTCATGACAATGTCACTTTGCTATCCTTGCCTCCAGGTGTTGCCCACGGTGTGATGTGGATTTCTCACATCAATCGCGATTGGACCCTTTCTCTTCGGGGAAATACGTGATTCTGCTATTCAGACTGTCAGTGTAACGGATGTGAGGTACGCTGGTATGTTACAGAATCGCATCATCTCTCGTCTGGCTGATAAATGCCTGTTGGAGGGTATGACTTTTACGCAGAATTGCTCTCCACCCGATATTGCTACATGAGTGTAAGATCCCTTACACACTACGTTTGGAAAGGATCGCGTGCTGAGCAGCCACTTGCTTACTGCTTGCCATCATGCTTGGTCCCCCAGATCTCAATCCGTATGATTATTGGTTGTGGGGTTACCTGAAATCACAAGTCTACCGCGATCATCGGACGTCATTAGGGATGTTAAAAAAACAACATCCGATGGCAGTTTCTCATCACACCTACAGATATGCACAATGCAGTCACAAAATGATGTTTCTCGACTAGAGGTACTGTTGATGAATGACGGCCGACATTTTGAACATTTATTAAAGAGAACATAATTTTTCTAAAACTCAATTGTAATCCTAATTATTTCTTTTGTTGTTAGATGAAGTTCCCTCCCTTGGCCGCTTTAAGCACTTTTTTTTAATAAAACCCCATGATATTTTAAACATGCGTGCCAGTTTGTACCTCTATACCTACATTATTCAGTTAATTACTTAATTTTCAAATGTCGGACTTTGGGGTCACCATGTATATATATATATATATATATATATGTGTATGTATTCACCTTTCATTCAATACCTTACATATTTAAAACAATTTCAATTTAATGAAATAAATAAATATCTCAATATTTCCTAAACTGTGATCGAATGATTTCAAATTGCTACTGAATTTAAAGATTAAAAAGTATTAGTTCATAGCATTACAATTTCGTATATTATAAAGTCTGTTCAGTAAATTCAAGAAAACTTATTGTTTATTTAAATTATTTATCTAATACAATTTATCTAGCTGGTTTTAAAATTTTATTAATTGGACTCCGCCGGAAACATCACGGATAGAATCGTCACGGAGAAAACAACGCAAGAAGAAAATTTCATCATACGAAACATTAGAAAAGAAAGCACGGGGAAACCATCGTAGTTGTAAATGGTTATCGTGCAAAGCATCGTCGTCAAAAATAAAGTAGATCGAAAATTCCGCCTGTTAAAAACATCGTCAACGAAAATATAGTGGTAAAAAATAAAGCACCTACAGAAAATATCTTGATGATAACATCTCAGACATGAGTTTTGCAGGTTTTAAAAGTTCTAAAGGCATATTCCCATAATGATAGGTGAGCGCAAGACGAAATGAGGAATATGTTTACTTAGAATAAACAAATAAATTTCTACCGAAAATTTAAGAAGCATTCAAAAACTGAAAAGGAGTAGAAAATTTATGTTTTTTTACAGCAGTAAAGAGGATTTTATAATTGGATAATTAATTTAACAATTTAATAGAGATTGCAGAGTATCATTTAATTTTCTAATCAGTTATTTGTAGTACCTTTTCTTTCAATGCAAATTTCAAGCACGTGGGATACTCATATTAAGTAGAAGATGGAAGTATTTAAAGGAAGGTTTCGGAGAGTAAAATCAGAGAGTTGTTCTGCTTGTCTGAAGGCCACGCTACTATACGTTTGTGAGCGCAAGCGTAAGTAAATAATTTTTACTTCTATATCTCATATCTTTGTATTAACTGATAAATGCTTACTGGAAAAGCAAGAAGGAACCATCAGCATTAAAAATATGGTAATTAGTAAAAATGAACGGTTTGTTAGCAGTTAATAAAAAGTCTTAACTTATTATGGAATCTATTTCAAGTCTTTATTTATTTAACCTCTTTTTTACAGAGGTAGATTTTCCTGAATAAAAATATAGTGTTGAAAACAGAGTACGATACTTAAGTTTAAAAGTCTACCAATTGCTATGTGCAGCAGTAACTTTTACTAATTACCAGGTTCTTAATGCTTTAAATTCTTTCCCATTTTCCAGTAAAAAATTAGCATTTAATACAAAAATGGGAAATACAGAGATAAAAATATTATGTATTTCTTCTTGTGCTCCAAAAACATTAAGCGAAAATTAACTAAAAATGTTTATAATCAAAAAATGCATTTCTACATTTATCATCATGTAATGATTTGTAGGTGCTTTATGTTTCACCGCGATATTTTCCTTCACGATACTATAAACCTGTGAAATTTTTACTTAGCTTTATTTTATATTAAGCTGATCTTTTAAAACTGCGATGTTTCTTCTTGTTTCTTTTTCTCCCATGATGTTTTGTATGACGACATTTTATCCTTGCGTTGTTTTCTCCAGGATGTTTTCGTCTAATTTCGTTTCACCTGCAGTTCCATTTGCTGCTTCAGCTTGCTGTTGATCAACTAAAATTTTAAAAATAATTTTAAAATAAAAAAATAAATTTATCATCATATTACTATCAACTTGTTATCATTTCAAAATTAAATATTTTCAACTATTTCTTCTTAACTTTCATCTTAATGTAAAGTTACTGAAATATCTTAATCGAAAGGTAATCACTTATTTCAAATTAATAACAATGATAATAATAAAAATACGTGCAATGAACACATAATGAGGAATCTTTGGTATAAACTCGATCAGTTGCGAATAACATAAAAATAAACTGTATTGGTGGCATTTGGAAATTAATTTCGCATGAGTTACTAGTTATGCAGATAGGAAAATAGGGCAAAACAATGTAAAAATTGAGACCTATGGTCATATTTATAATAATTTAAAGATATTTGCATTACAGACCATCGAATAAAGCCTGTATTCCAAATTTATAGTATGGTGAGAAGAAATGAAATTAATGATTCCAAAATGGTGAAGTACTGCTCTCTTTAAAAATACTTTTTCTATTATTAGTAAAATAACAGTTCGATTTATTTAGTAAACAAATTACTTTAAGTTTATTGTAAAATTAGACATTTTAGTGGCCATCTAAATATGTATTTGTTGGCTTCATTTAAGTAAGGGAATGGGAAATTCTTAACGAGCAATATTACAAATATGAATATCGCTGTTTACTTTTACGTTTCTATAAATGCTGACGACATTCTAAGACGATCGTTTTACGAAGTCGTCGCGATGAGCTAACTGCAAAAGAAAAAGGTACATTTTGTTCTCAAATATACAATTATCACATATATACAGAATTTTACTTTGGTTGAACTTAATAATGTTCAATTACATCGACTTCTTTTGTTTAAGATTTAGGTCTATTAGTAGCTGAGAGAGGATCACTGAACACTGGTAGTTCGTCCGTGTTTGAATCCTGGGTAGCGGATTTTCTGCTAGAGAGTTTTCTTAGTTTTCCTTATGTGTAACATAAATATGAGAAAAGTTCTCATAAAAAAGCTCTCCCCAAATGTATCCTCACTTGCAGATATAATGCTCAAGTGCTTTGCTGCAGTCAAAGCTAACCAATTCAGTTTCTGTAAGATTTAAGTGAAATCTTGAATTTAAATAATTAAAAAAATAATTTAACATTTCTTGCTCAATTCTTGCTTGAACATAAATCTCACAGAATGATGACCATTAACGTAAGCATTAGGAAGCATTTAGAAAATGGATGATGGAAATTGGAGATCGATTAACTTAATAGCTAATGTAACTCTAGGGCTTTTCCTTGAGTGTCTTTGAGTTTATTACCTTGGGACCACTAAGCGATGTGTAAGGAATGAAACACAAGATGAGCTGGCCCTTTAGGCACAATAAGTTGCTAATGCTGATGCATAAATATGTCTTCATATGTCAAGCATGTAATGGTGGCATATTCCGTTACTAATTCAGATTTTTGGAGAATAGCAAGGATGCTTTAAAATGAAGTTGAGTGGAAGAAATTGATAATAAACGAAAGACATATCTTCTTGTTTTGAAATTATACTGTAATTGTTATTTTTCCTATTTACAGTTTTCTTCAAGCCGAAAATTGCTGTATCTTACTTGTATTACTGGGGGTATACACCTTATCTTATGTCCTTTGGTACTTAGTAATACAAAGTGAACAACCATATGGTGATTAACGGAGGCTAACTACTTGCCATGCTTCTGGACTTGAATTCGAATTCCGAAGGCAAGAAAATTTGTGAATGTAGTGTCTTTGAGAAATAAGGCCACTTACCATGCTTATCCTTAAGTCTTGTCAAAACGTTTCCTGAAATACAAAAGAGAAGTGAGATTATGGTTTGTTTGGAATATGATCTCGCCCTATTTCCTTGGCCCGTTTGGTTAAGATTAGGATGGAGTTTAGACAGATTATCTCATACGTCTTTTTTGATTTCCTAATCCAGTTTAATATGTTGTAATGTGTAGTTTTTGCTTAGTTCCTACTTTTAATACATTTTATCTCTGAATATTTATTACGATATAATAATGGAAACGCATATTAAATTTCATGCTCTTTGCTGAATGCTTGCATAGCATTGATTTTAATGCTTAGCCAGTTATTAAGTTTTCGTCTGAATTATTAATTTTCGTCCGAATTGTTAATAGAGTTGATACTGAGAGTATTCAGTATTTAGAATGTGTGACATCTACTCTTGAATTCGTTTTCGGTTCCAAGAATAGGATTACTTTTTCGCTCCACTAAATTCATAATTAGCGAATGCTAATTATGAATTAGGAAAATTATAGAAACATTATCCCCTTTCGGAAAATTATAGAACAGTTAGCATATTTTGGTACGAAGTTGTTTTAAACTATAACTTTGGGAAAGGAATTAAACTAGTTTGCTTCACAATAGCTAAGGAGCAACTGATTTATAGAAATTTTCATCCCCCAACAGCGACGCAGTTGCAAGAAAAATACGTGGAGAAGACCTATACAAAAGTTGGTATACTCGCTCTGCGTCTGTGCTTGTAATTACAAGCCGTAGCGTGTGAGAGGAAAGTAACACTGTCGGTTGCTAAAATTGACTGTAAATTATTATTCGAGAACGTACGACATTAATGGAGTAACTGGACATTTCGAGGCAGGACAAAAGTTAACTGAAGTTGTCACATCAATATACATATACTAGAGTATTAGTTTCAGGTTAAAAAAGGTTGCTGAAAATTGAAATGCTGTTCAAAAGCCTGGGGAGATTTTAGCAGGGTCACCATACGTCACCCTAGTGGCGAAATGGAAACCAAATGTTACTCTGGCCAGATAGCAGCATACCGGCATTCGCCTATCTTTTTGAGCCATTTCTTGTCGATTACATAGTGCTACCTTATATGCACGGAAGCATAATAAATACATTCTGCTACAAGCACACCACCATCGGGAAGATTACTTTGGTAAATGGAGCATATTCTTTGGAGTCAGAAGCAGTGCTCCACAATCATGCTGTCTGAACACACCACTTCATGATCAATAGTAATTCTGGATAATAGCTAGCAGGGAGAGAAAAGGAATGATTATATTACCAAAATATTTAGGAAACTGATTGCTGTGGCCTAGAAGTAATTGTGTGGGCAGGTTTGTTTAGTTTATTATGGCAAAGTACACTAGTGCTATCTTCCGCAGATAATGATGCCTTCGTTAAGGATTTTCTAAGGGAAACTAGCTCGTATACACGTTACACATGGAAACGCCAAATAGCCATCCCATTCGCCTGGATACGATTACAGGTCGGAAATACCTATGTTCAGCGATTTTACTGCTCGGCCGCTGGTAGGCTGTGCGAGCGGATATCATGCGCAACTGCAGAAACCTTCTTTACATCTTCGATGCAAACTCAGTGACGTCACAGTGGTAACGTAAATTCTTCTATGTCATGTCCGTCTTTTCTGTAACTAGCTCTTGGTGTAGAATTTCTGTTGATGGAAAACTCTGCAACACCCGCACAAGAGAACCGACACTCACAGGGAAAGATATTGAGTGTATGTCTCCGGACCTAAATGTCATACATCACGTCTGCCAGGCTCAGGGCAAATGTATTGCTCAAAGATGGAACCCTTTTTAAACGTACAGACACTCACAATGGCCTTGATAGACGAGTGTGTAATGAACAGCTTGCATAATATATTCCATTCATACATCAGTCTCCCAAAAGTTCACACTATCCGTTAACGGACTCATATTCTTCATATTTTGAGCAAATCGAGCCATTTGTGTTGCGGTTGAAAATACATGTACGTAGCATCTTTTTATCCACTGCTTACCTTATTCTAGCATGTCGCGATATTTGTACCAATTTTCCTGGTATTGTGACTTCAGGACCTCTGTTAGATCTAAATCCGTTAAATGATGTCTACTTTTAGTTATGACGAGATATAGCTTTGTTTCTAATAAATTGTTAAACAATGTAATTGTTAAAAGGAAAGCCCTTTTTGGATGTCAAATGGCATCGCTTAAATAAACTGATTCCTGAATTCACGTTTTTGTTGTTGTGCTCCTATTACATGGAAGAATGGCTGCCACAGTCTACTCCAAAGAGAGGTTAGACTTCAAAGAGAGCTTCAAGGCTCCAAAAAGAGGTTCACCTCAAAATTGGTTTTCTACTCCAATTTTGAGGGACAGCAACCCGGGAGCAATTTTGAGGGAGAGCAATGCCCTCATCGGGACTCGAACCTGGACCACTCGCATGCGCGCCGAGTGCCCTAGGGTTACACCGCAAAGGCATGCAGAAAGAAGGGAGAAAATACCTTATATACTCCCTCTTTTAAAAGGCGACTGGGGATTAGGGGACCCAGTCGCCAAATCCTGGTGGTGGAAAATCCTCATCCACCATATTTTTAGTTCGGGCGCCACTAAGGATTAGTCAGTTAGTAGAGTCATTAGGATATCTGAAGCAGAAGACATGAAAAATGAGCAATGACCTCTCCTGGACGTATCCAATACACAGCGAGTGTGCCACCGTTACACCACGAAGTCATACAGAAAGAAGGAGAAAGTACCTTACAACTGAAATTCTGAAAAATATTATAATGGACATATGATAGCTAGCGAAACTCTTATCTAATTAATTAATTGCTTGTCGTCTTTTCTAAGGCTAAATATAAAAAAGAATTTAAAAATATCAAAAGCAAAGCTAAATGCAGTAAATGATTGGAGGAAAATGAAACATATTTTTAATTACTCAGAAAATCTAAAATTTGTTGTTATCTACGAGCAACTGATTTCCGTACGTCAAAGCTTTGAAATTAAAAAAACACTAACTTCATCTTAATTCTGAATTCAAATATAGCTCTATTGCCTTAGAGACTAAATAAGTAGAATTATTAGGACAACTATGGTGTATAGGCAAACTATGCTGTTTATAGCTAGGTACCTTAGGGTTACTAAAGTACCTAGCTATAAACACATAGATTTATTAACACGTAGTGATTTTTCAAAGAAATAGCTTGAAAGTAACTTTTTCATTGCAGGAATTATTTACTTTATAATACAGTTTTTACAAAGTTCTGATAAAAGGAAATCTGCACATCGTAAGACAGTGCTGGCGTTCAAGATATTTCTTTAATAAATCTTCTCAGTAGTTATAGAAATTCAGGGCACAGCATCATCATTTATTCGAGATAAACGTAAAGGAGAGAGAAAACATCAGCAAGACTAGCATAGAAAGTAAGATCAAATAGCCGAAGTCCAGAAACTTTTGCCGTTGTTCTTTAATAGAAGACATATCGGCGCAAAAAACTGGTGAAACTTTTTGCTAACAATATGATCGGTAGAGTGAATACAAAGGGAAAAAAATGGGATTTTTCCCTCAGCTTCGTGAACACACTCAATGACGGGGAAATGGTTTTTACCCTGTCTTTTATGCCGATAGAAACGTATTTCCCGCCACTTTGTCAAAGTCGTATCCTTAACTGAGAAAATAGCTCGATACAGGCTTCGCTGACTTCAGAGGCCCTTCTTTGTTAGAAAAGAGCGTGCATATTGTGCTACTTGCAAAAGAAAAGTTTCCTTCTTTTTAGCTTCATACTGAACAGATTAAAAGTCAACATTGTTATATATGTTAGCAGTCAATATTGTTATGTATGTTAGCGACATCGTTTGTCTTTTTCATTAATATAAATTAATTTTAGTTTTGCTATGTTAGTCCTTTCAATTTAAAAAAGTTAGTAAGGATTTCTATTCTTCCTAAAAAATGGCTTAATGTTTTTTATTTACTTAGATTTAATTTATCGAATCTCACTTTTGCTTAATTAAATGTAAATGTGAAAATTATACTAGAATGAATTTAATCTATGTATCTGTCTAGTTCTAATATCAACATATAACACGGTATTATATATAATATTACATGTTATAAATATAATAGCTTTTGTAGTGACTCTACGGTGTTTCTGCGAACCTAGACAGGAGTTCTGAACCTTAACATGGGAGGAAAACGTAAACAAACGTGCACTAGTACTGTATTTCTTTGCGTACTTTTTTCTTTTCTTAAATTTTTTTATTGGTTTTTATCGCCATAAAATGAACAGGGACTATTATGCGAGTAATTTAATTTCCGAAGGATCCAGTTACAGTAAGAGTATAAAAAATGAAAAGAAGACATAAGGAAACTAATGTTAACTATCACAATATTATTTCTTTAAAAGAAATCTAGATTCTAGTAAGAATACCTAGTAATATTAATATAACAATACTCAATAAGGTAACTTCATTTCTACATACTTCTAGCCTGCATCTCTCCCGTTCCTATTGTTTTCCTTTGTTGTTTCTTAGGTCTCAAATAATTCAATGCTGCTAGAATAACTGTCTGCCTCGTCTGCTAAAGCTTGCAAGTCGTCACCATCGTAATTGTTTTTGTTACCGTCTTTAGCAGAAGTCTTCCTACGTGAAACGGTCTTCAGAACCATATAGAGCAATAAATAACTCCGTTTTTAATCTCTTAAGCTAATTGCTTTAACAATCAAAGCCCATGTACCCAAAAATCCTCGATCAAACCAATTTGATAGATGATCTCTGAATTTTTTCATTCTAGCAAACTTGTGCGACCATGCTGATATACAGTTGGTATAAAACTTAGTTGGTATAAAACTTAGATAGTCTTCAGACGATTTATTCATAGATACTTCCAAGGTTGCAGGAATGATGTAAGCCCTGGAATAAAGATGGTGATATACAGTTGGTATAAAACTTTCGGAGATAGACTTCAGACGATTTATTTATAGTTACTTCCAATGGTTGCAGGAATGATGTAAGCCCTGGAATAAAGATGGAAATAGTGTTTTTAGGATTCTTTTCGTCTTTTACATCTTTTATGAGATACCCACGGAAACTGTCCATGATTAACAATGGCGTCTTACGTAAAAGAAAACTTAGTCGACGGCTCCTGTAAAAGCAAGCTTTTGTACTGCGACTTCAATGAAATAATCTTCATCGTTCAGTGCGAGGGCATAAACTCTGTCCGAACCGGTTTTGATACGGAGAAGGCGAAGAATGGTATTAAAAGACCAGAAACGTGTGATGAACGTCTTGACCCGACGATCAAAGAGCTTAAACATATGATTTAAGAAAAAGGAATAGATGCAGTTATGAATGCCATTACCGGTAAAACGACGGCTGAACTTAAGAGAAGCAATCTTGAGCTATATTATCAGTTAAACTCTCTAAGAAGGGAATTTTAGCTAATATTCCTCTACTCCGTGGAGTACACCTAAAAATACAGTTAAACAGCCAATCCCAGGTGAAACGATGGAGATCCAGAAATAAAACCGCTTTGAGACTTTTAAAAATGATGAAAACGATCAAAAAGGAGGAGTTACCGAAGAAAAAACGCCTCCACCGATAGTTTTCCAACAGCATGCAGTTGATTGGGGGAAAGTGCATGAACTTTTAATTAATGTTTGCTATGAAGAATTTGAAGCAGATATGAAAGCAAATTCATTATATTTGAATGTTAAAATTATTAATGCTTATAGGAAAGCAACTAAAATTCTCCAGGAAAAAAGTATATCATTTCATTCCTTCCAACTAATAAGCGGAAAGCCCATTAAAGTAGTACTGAAAAATCTACCAGAGACTATGGCTGAAGAAGCAATCCTGAGGGATTTCGAAAGAAAAAAAAAACTACCCAATAGTTAAAGTAAAGCTTACCAGAAGCCGTAGAAATAATTTCGAAAAATTGCCAATATTTCTATTGGGGGCTGAGGAAAACGAAAGCAGGTTACGCAATAGATCAGCTGAATAACATGTTCAGCGTGACTGTGAAAATAGAGAAATTCACACCTAAGAAGCGAATAATCCAATGTTACCGACGCCAGGAATTTGGACATTCCCAGCACCTCTGTGCTAATCCTGAACGTTGCTGTAAGTGTGGCAAACCCCACCGAAGTCAACTCTATCCACTCAAACCCGAAGAAAAGCCAACTTGCTTATTCTGCTCTGTTCCTATCGGGGATGTCTTGCATTTAAAAAAAGATTTGAAAACAATAAGATCCCTTTCAAGCCTGCAGTTTCAATGCCGCACCAGCTGATTTCCCTAAATTAATAGAAGCAGAAACTACCATAGAAGAAACTTTCTCGGCGATCTTCCACAGTGAAAAATTAAGAAAACACACAAACCTCTAACTCAAAACTTCTGCACCGAAAGAATTCAATGAGTCAATTAACTGGCTTCAAGATCCAAAAATCAACAATTTCCTCAGTGACATCATCTCCCACATAGATAAGATACACTCCGCTAAGTCAACTATAAGAAGTTTAAGCTAAGAAGTTTACCGCGGGTTTTAGCGATGCACTTACCTTGATGAAATTCGCAGAAAGTAATGAATGAACAATTACTTCTATGTCATTATGAGTCGTGTATATCAAATTGAGTCGTAAAAATTTCCGAAGGCGAAAACAAAAAAGTTCAGTAGAGATGAAAGCGCCGCCTTCCAAAACTTCAGAAAGCAAAACGTTAATATACATTTGTAACCAGTTATTGGAAGAGGTTGGGGTGGTTTCCAAATGGTTACGGGTTATTTCCAAAGCGATCGCTATTGTTATTTTCTCCACGAACGTGTTTTCCGAGGTGTCACTGGATCAGAAATTCCAAAGGTCTTTGCAGGAATACATTGTGGATGAAAATGCACTGCCACACAAGATTTGCGGTGCTGAAGAGCTGACAATTACAGATATCCACAGAATGGATTGAGCGGCTTGCTTTCCTGATTTAAATTCCATAGAAAATGACTGGTTACATTAGGGAGCCTCTTACACTTTGAAGCCTCTTACCCTGCACACTCTTACCCTTTGAAGAATATCAGACAATCGAAACAGATGATTCTTGAAGAATGGGAATTCTTGACCAGGAATTGTTAAATAACTGTGTTGAGTTTCGACAGACAATGCAGCGCAACCATTGCATTTTGCGTTGTTAGATCCCTTACTAAGGCTGTTTGGTTTGATGTAATTCCTTTTGGCCATATAGTACCAATATCATTCTGCCAATAAAGCCTTTTTCTATTCGCTCCGTGTACTGTGTGCGTCCTATTTATTTTTTTGCTACTGTGTAAGGTTTTAGTTAAACTAACCAAGTTTTATTTTAATTTAAATCTTTTCTATCTCCTCTCTGTTTCAACTTCCTGTCAGAAGAAGCGCGCGTTTTTAGCTTATGCTAATTTTGAAGTACGGCCAAGTACTATTTAAGCCAGAGGTAGAAACTTCTTATTGTGTGAGAGCTTAGACTCAGATCACGGTTATTCCGCTCAACGTTCGCCTGACCAGCTAGCAGTTTAAATTTATAAGCCATAGTGCTTACTACGTGATTGCATTGTAAAACAAATTAAAGTGCGGTAGTATTTAGTATATCTTGCTACGCACCCTTTTCGGGTGGAGGCCAACTTCCGCGAATTGCTCTGCGAAGCAAAGTTTAAGTTCTATTTTAATTTATTTAAATTTATTTGATTGTTAAGTTCGACCAAAGTGCGGTCTTTTACGTTCTGTATCTCTCCCAAGTTGGGAAGTTTGTATTTAATAGTGATTTAATAAAAGAGGATTTCAAATCCCTTCACGTGCAGTTATTATCCAGCCCAGCAGTTACATCAGAACATAGCGTACCTTCCGCTCCCTGTTCCAGTTCAGGACTGAATACTTGAGGTTAAGAACCCTTTACAGAATTTACCATGTTTCCAAAAAGGATGCACAGAACACTAAGTCCTGACAACTGTACTTTCCTCATCCTTTAAGTATTACATTGTGTCTCTGTACCATTAATTTCACGGCTCTGACTAGATTTTTCTTGCGGAATTATAGCCCAAATCAGAGAAGTTTTTACGTTTCGCACATTAGTGCCTGCACGCGCACGCGCACACACACACACACACACACACACACACACACACCCACACACACACACACACACACACACACACACGCACGCACGCACGCACACACACACGCGCACACGCACACGCACACACACGCACGCACGCACGCACACTTTCTTTCTTTCTTTCTTTCTTCTTCTCCTTGATTCTTTTCTCATTCACTTAATATCCTAGTACATGCGTTATGGTGTTTTTCAATCCTGATCAATGATTTAGAAATGCAATAAACTGACAATGTACAACATTTATTCTATGGATCAGTCGATCATCCAGCATTCAAAAGAATAGTGCACTCCACATACTTACAGAAAGTGTATTACGTGTAAAAATGTGTTTCCTTCTTTTTTGTTTTAAATATATTCCTTACAAAGCTCTTTTTAAATCTTAAAACCGCGTTTCTTTGGAATACTATTGCTTTTAAGGTACAATATTTTAGACAATATAAATATATATTTTTATTATTCAAAATATATTTTTTCTTCAAAAGTCAGCTTCAGTGGAAGAGGACTGTATTTTATTTTAAAATTAAGTTTTCCCCTTCGACGATAGTTGCTAACAAGTATCTTTGTTCAACCAATTAGAGCAAAGCACATAAAGAGTTATCTGTGTAAGAACAGATTTGTTTTTATGGAAGACTTCATAAAGTTCATTTTCACATTACACGTGAAGAAAAACCAGAAACTCATACAAAAATTATGGCTTTAAACACTCCGTACTGGCGGAAATTGACACGTGTGATGTAAAGGAAACATTTAAACTACTATGAAGATGTTATATCTTAATAAGGAAAATTTTTAAAAAATAACAGTAAAACTAAAATATCTGTTTGATTTTTTTAAAACACTTATTAATTTATTAATTAATTAATCTTTCTTTTCGCACTTTATTCAATGTACTGTAAAAGCAGAAGAGGGGATAAAATCATAATTAATCTCCAGAGCATTAAAGCAAGCGTCCGATCAACCATTGGGAGTAATTGAATCGAAGGTGCATATGTTCAAGAAAATCATTTAGACTGTTCTGTCAGCCATTTCATGACTACCAATACCATACGTCTAACTACAAAGGCATTTGGGTTTCGTGTAGAAAACGAAACAGCAGATCAAGAACCGAAATAAGAGATAAGGAATGAAAAAGCACACTCAGAAAATGAACTATAGGAAAAACCACAGGAAACAAAATAGCAGATCTAATAGCAAAGGATGCAGCAAGTAGGCCTATTATACAACTAATAAACCTACCTAATCCAATATCATATCTCATATAAAAGCTTGAACCATATCTTATGTCAATGTAGGAATTCCACTGGTCCCAAGAAGAAACAGACCGACAAATGTATAAATTCATATCAATTCCATCAAGAAGCCTCATATAAAAACGTCGCGCCCTCACTGTATTTCTAACAGCCCATGAACCATTTCACTCAGACTTAAATTCTTTCAACTTAATATCATAAGAACAGCTGTATCTGTGGTGCCACAGACTCAATAGATCTTTATATATTTGAATGTGAGATCAGCAAAGATTTATACTTCCGTCCTTATACCTAAGAAAATGCGTCAGCTCGGTTCCAACAACTCATAAAAAGCAATATCCTCAGACAAAAGCTCGAAAAACTAATAGACTATCTAATATTATATGGTGAACACCTCAAGGCAGCCTAAATGCAAATTTAAAAAACCTATAGACAAAAGACGTAGACTTAAGGACAAAAGACTTATGCTATATTTGGTCCTGTTTCTTAAAAATTATAAACTTAAATGTAAAAATTCGAATGTTAAAATTTTCCTTTAAAAAATATTATGGCACAAAATTATATGTAAAAATAAATGTATGTAAAAAAACTTGTAAAATTTGATTTTATAAATAGATGCCGCAAGTCTGCAGGCCCAGCCTTTGGCCTTTTTGCAAAAACTGCTGGGTATAGCTTTTAGTGCGGCTTGGAATCTGGCTGAACCTGGCTTTTAGTGGATAGAAGATAGTTTCACGCAATGAGCATCAGTGCTGAAATGTCTCCCAGATTGTACACAGGTTCATTTCGTGGTCTCCTGTATTAGGATTCCTTGTGGGCCGGTTGCTGCAGTGCATACTGCAAATGTAGGTATGAAGCGTCAGGAAACCGCATGGCAGCATATATGGATAGGGAAATAGCAACACATTCCTAGGAATTCAGAACCGTATCACGCCCCGCAGCTTTCTGAGCATTCGCCGTACAGATCTTAGTGTTGTATAGTGTGTTAGCTAGTTTAGCAAACATAGATTATAATAAATAAGAAATAGGTAGAATATAATTTTTAGCTCTGGCAATATTAAGTTCATATTGTGATAAGGAACTGACTGTTGCTTAATGTCATTAGAATTTGATATTACCTACAAACAAATAGAAACTTTCAAAACAATTTCTACGATTCTACATTTCTCTGTTAACACATTAACGACCGCACTAGCTTTCACTTGAAGGAAATGAACAAAAACAATTTTTTGACCTATTAGAGTCTAATGAAGTAAAAAAAAAGTAAGAGAAAAATAAACTACTTATTATATATATATATATATATATATATAAGATATAAAATATTGCGAAAACACAACGTTTCTCAAAACCGATTATATTTTGGATACATGGAAATATTTGAACATTTGTTATACAAACGTATATAACATTTATTAAAAGCGGTTATCTTTTCGCTACTACATTGTTTTCATCTTTTGTTCACCGAATATTTTTGATAACGTGATTTCTGCGATCTTTTATCGTTTCGCTTGAGGCTAAATACTTAAAAAAGATGGTCGGCTAATACAATCATTACATGAAGATGAAGGCTGCAAAATTTCAGAATATTCTTCTCTTGTTTTCATTAATACCAATGAAATACTTTTGTGAGAACATAACAGAGAAATTTTGCTGTCCACAGCAATCGTATAAAATTTCCATGCATTTGATTTAGTTACATCAACAAAATTAAAACAAAATAAGCCGCTACCATTTCTTAATTTTTACTTGCTTTCTACTACTTCAAGTCTACGCAATGCATGTATTTCTTGCAATTTCCGATGAGTTTAGCTTACTTTACGAATAGAGATTTGTTTTCTTTCCTTAAGTACCTCTTGTTCACTGAAGGCGGGTAGGTTGTAATAAAGTTAGTTATTATAGCTGTGACAGAACTATCATTCCATATAATTACTGGGATAGCCTCCTCTTTAACAAATGTGGTATCATATATTATACGCTCCTTTACATCCATTTTGTTTACAGGAATAATAGGACAATGTCCTAATCTCTACTGAAGAACTGTTCCAGCTGCACGAAATTTCATTTCATTCAATTCCTGCAATAACGGGTGTGACATCATAAAGTTGAGGAAATATATATAATGATTTGAAGAAACTTCCACTACACTACATGATGCAACATGTGCATCTAGTCCAAGATCAGTCAATGTCTTTAAACGTTTTCTGAAAATATGTATAAATGATATAAGTACTCTTCATTGGAACTTAAAACACCAAACCTTTTGCTCGAAACGAACGGGTTTTCCTTTGAGAAACATTCTGCATATGTACTGTAATAAGGTATCATTTGATCACCTATAGGAGGAAGTTTTGAGAAAAACCTCATACTGCATAAAATTGTCATTTAAAGTATTTAAATAGAGATGAATATTAGCGAGATTTTCGGATTTATCCAGTGCATTACTGTCAGCTAAATGCAGTTATCTGTTTGATTAGTGTATATAGAACGTACCATCGCTGCGCATACTAATGGAGTTTTTGTAGACAATCCTCACTATGTGTATAGAAGAGTACGTTGTTTAGATGATTCAGATTTTTTTTATCATTTTGAAAGAATTCGGTATACATTTTTTCATTTTTTAGATGAAAACACCTCCATCTCACTTGATGCATCTTTATTCATTCGAAAATTATCAAGGTAACACATCATCATCAATGCATTCCTTATCGGTCACAATGTCTGGCTCTTGGGAAACTCCTAATAAATTTATTTCACGTTGACCATCATCATCTAATGAAAGTTCTAAAACATTATATTCTGTAGAATCATTAGGTTATTTGGAAGCAGGAGAAGTGAAAAATGAGCAACGCCTTCGCCAGGAATCGAACCACGGACCTCTCGGTTACGCGTCGAGTGTGCTGACCATGACACCGCGAAGGCATGATAAGCAGGCGGGATAAATACCTTATATACTCCCCCTTTTAAAGGGCGGCTAGGGTTTGGGGGACCCAGTCGGCAAATTCCGGTGGTGGAGAATCATCATCCACCATCTTTTTAGTTTGGGTGCCAGTGTAGAAGATTTCTGAAGCAGAAAGTGAAGAAATGAGCGTGGATTGGGAATCGAACCGCAGACCTCTCGGTTACTCCTCGAGGCTGCTGACCACTACACCACGAAGACATGCGAAGGAGACGGAAGAAACACCTTATAATTCATCTAACTTCTTCCTACCTTATGCTTCATTCAACGTTAAAAACCATTTCCAGGGTACTTGTTATTTTGGAACATTTGGTTTGTGGAATCTGCAAAAGAAAATACCACTATCTATGAAAATCATTGTGTATTCATAAAGACACTGCTTTGAAATAACAAAGCATTTTCGCAACTCTTTAAAAATGCATATTTATATAAATAAAAACAAAATAATAACCTCAACTTCTGACGCCAATATACAGTCTAATGTTTCTTGAAGACTGGCATAAAATTATTTGATTTTTTTCCATTCTATAAGTTTACTCAAAATTAAAATAAGTCTTAAATTAAATTTATAAAAAAATGTTTAATGTGAAAGAAATTTTTTTTTGCCCAGAAATAATAACATTTTATCAACAAAATAAAAAAAATTTAAGGAAAAATCATTATATATCAGACAAAAAATATTTTGACTAATGTTGCGAAAACACAACGTCAGTCGTTAATGGGCTAAAATGGAAATTCTGTCAGTCCATCGTTTTTACAGGTGAGTGTTATTTCTAATTACTTGATTGAGTACATTAGCTAGAATTGTTATTAAAAAGATTTTTTTAAAATATGAAAAGTTTTCACTCATTTAAGATCTTTTTCTTCGGACTACCTGCATGCAAAGGATTGCTGTATTCTTGATAAAAGATGGATTAAAGAGCAACTCATCAATTTTAGACTTTTTATATAAATATGTGTTTTTATCTCTTTGAATGTTTATAATTTCAAATGGGGCATAGAAGTGAAACTGATGTCATGTTGCAATTCACGCAAAAAATACCACGGAATAAATGATGGTACAAGATGGCCTTTGCGGAACATGAAACATCTTTAGTTTCATTTCTATGGCAACGGACATGCAGACTGTTAGACATTCTGCTTATTTATGTTTTAGTAGACTATATAGAGTTCACACATGTATCTAGAACTCAGTATTAATTTAAAAATGAAGTAAAGATCAACTATCAAATGTTTTCTTGCTATGCAAATGTCATTGGTTTTGTGGATAACACTGCCAAAAATCATTTGAGATATAGAACAGTTCGACGTATAAAGCTTTTCTTACTTAGAATGTTACGGAATATTATGGAATCAAAAGAATAAGAAATCACTTCTCTTCTCCAGACCGGATGCCATTTGACATCCTCCTGTTGCTAGAGGTGAAAATATAGCAATTTCATGGGGGTCGGTTTGCTTGAATAAAATAACTGAAGAACGTTGAAATGGATTTGCTGAATTCCATACCAAAAGGAAGCTTCAGAATTTTGGAAGAAGACAGAAAAATATTATTTCAGCATTTAGGTGGAGAATGCTTCGAAATCATGTAACTATTTTTACGGCATTTTACTTTTGACCCATATGTAAAGAGTCTTATTCTTTCTGATGGGCCTACGTTTTTATTCTCAAATTAATTATCAGTTAAAAATATAGTAATTTATACTGAAGTATTAGATTAATGAAAGGGTGTACTTAGAGTAAGAGCAGATACATCTTCCTTCATTAGTTATAGAAAATTCTTTTAAACTTGAAGAACTGAAAACCAAAAAGCAGTTTTTTTAATATATAATGAATGCTTTAGGGAATTTTTTACATCACTTATAAACGAATGCAGCAATTTTAATGAGGACGTAATAACGCTGATTTCCCATATCAGAAGTTTATACCTAGATTAAGCTACTGAGTTCCCTACGGACTTAATCTGATTTCTTATATCCGTATTGAATCTTAAGCCGGCAGCAATTTAAGTTTAGCAGCGAAATATATTCCATTTGTTGCTCTCCCTCTAGTTCCTGCAAAACATCAAGGAAAGTATCTTTCTAGTGAATATCTTTGATAAGACACTGGAAAATTCGCATTTCTTTCCATATTTTGGATATAGTTTCAGAAAAGTTGTTTTCGAGATGATGAAACGAATGGTGATAGAATGTATTTTTTGCACTTACCATTTCTTTTAGATTGTATTCGGGTATTTCCTCTCGAGAATTCTTGAATCACAGAAACCTTGAAATGGAGTAGGTATTGTCTCATGTTTAAAAATTTCATAAAAATGATCTATTCGGAAAATAGATGGCTCACATGGAGAGAGCTTTAGAAACAGAGAGTTGAATAAGTCTCTTGAGGTAATCTGAAAAGTTACTTTTTGCCAGATTCTTATGCTACCCGTATGTAAAAGGGAGAAAGCACAGGAAGATATCAAGGAAAGGATGATTCCGCGTCAGATGGAAAATAGAACTCTGCGTATTTATTTGATTCATGTTAGAAGACTTTTATAGATATCTAAAGAAAGTCATATTTAAGGTGTTATGGGATTTTATGAATTCTGATGAACTGCAACTTCTTGCAGATTTCCTTCTTTTATTTTTGTTAATGGCACTATTTTCTACGTGCTGTCTAAGTAAATGCTAAGGAATGTCTCACAAAGGATAATGTTTTAACTGCGAAGGGGGGAAGAATTAATTTTCTTAGAATCTAAACACTGAGTGAAATTACGTTTTTAATTCTATGAAAGTTTTGTTGAAATTTGGGAACCTATGAACCTGTCATGTCGTAGAAACCTATGAATAAAAGCATATGTCCGTTAGTCAATAAAATACATGGAATACTATATTTACTCAAAACCAACAGTCCTTCGAATATAAAAGATTATAACCTAACCCGATTATAGCCCCTTATGGTTTAGAATAAATTAAAAAAGTAACATTCATACGAATATTTGATAACATCATAGTTATGATACAATTTATATGTTTCTGGTTAGCAAACGAGAAACACTGCCTATTAAAATGATTGCATTTAACGTCAAATAATCTTTTTCTATGGTACAGATAATGAAATTAGGCAAAATTACTTTATTGCATCAGGCATACTGGTAACCAGCTCGTGAAGAATGATCTAGGTTGAAATTTCGCTCAACTGAACGTTGTAATTAGAGTTACAATGGTAGTTAAGCAATTTATATGTACGGTAATTAACTGCGTGATCTGTTTATTATTTTAAAAGTGTAATTATTCGAATTAAGCAATTTTTCTCCTCCTGCAATTTCTTTTATCAAAATACCCAATGCTATCAAAATATTCACTAGAAAAAAATGTAGCAAAAACGCAGGCCTTAGTTTCGAGTAAATAAGGTAAAATAAGTAAAAATGTATGTCCATTAATTGCTAAATTCATTTATACTTCAGTTACTTGACTAAGCCGTATCTCAAGCCTTGGCAACTTATGACCTGCAGGTCACCGAATGACCCATTTCATAATTTCAATTGACTCAACTTTGAGTTCTGAAAATAAATATATAAACAAATTACAAAACAAATATGAAACGAACATTTGAAGACTATGTAAAAAATAAACTGGAAATAAGTATATACCTGCTCAAAAAGTAAGTAACAAAGGCAAAAAGCGAATTGAAACAAAAACTATTTAGTGGACATACGTGATTTTTTTTCCAAGGGATTATGTATTATGGTCGTCGAGGATGCCTTTCGGTACACGGCGACATATTATCCTTCGTCCCAACATGTCCTACACGTATTCTATGCGATTTAGGTCCGTTGATCTAGCAGGTCGTAGCATTTGTGGAATAATTTCACTTTCCAGATAACTCCGCACCCTCGAGCTCTGTGCGGACTGGCTTATCGTCCATAGGTACTTACTGCAGCGATAAAAGGACGCACAAGTGAATGAAGAATTTCGTCGCAATATGGGACGGTTGTGAGAGAACCACTAGGAATCACACAGAGACTGGTGTGATCATTCGGCACTCTCCCAGCCCATACAATAATACTGGGTAACCCATTATTATCATTGAAATGTTAAGAATACTAATATATACTTTGTTTATAATGAAGTATTTTCAACTGTAAGAGAAATGAAATATTACAAAGATTCCGCTTTAAAATGTTCTTTAAATATGGCATGTCATTTACCTCACTCTGCTGCAAGATTCTAGCAGAACGAGGTATGGGACTTCTATGGTTTAGAAGTACTCTCCTGTGTGTTTATTGAAAATAAATACACAGGGTTGTTATAAAATAACTTTCCCTGTTTGACGGAATCTGCAGCTAAACTAAGGAGCCGAATGGAAGCACACTTCATATACAGACTGTAGAAGGTATAAAGAGAGGAATTCCGGAAAAGAAAAGAAAATACATATAGAGAGAGTCGATAAGAAGATTTTGGTACTGTCGGAAACTAGAACAGACCAACAATTACAATAAGCATGCAGAAAATTCATTAATCTTCAGTAATAAAATTTGCACTTACAGAAATGAATGAAATACAATACAAAATGCATAAGAATCATCATTTTGTAAGAACCACCCGTCTATCTTCTGATGTGACAACTGAAGTAAGTGTAGAAATCACACAGGAGAAAGGTAAAAAAAATCTTTATTAACTCTTTAAAATTCACAATGCGTCGACTTGACGCTAACACACTAAGCCTCCCTCGAACGGTATCACAAATAGCAAGAACTATACTAAATATTCGAAGATATTAACAAGCAGTAAAATTACTCTACGGGGCTCAGATAATCCCATTTCCTAAAACCGCGTCGAATATTTAGTGGCAACAAAGTAATAGCTGTTAACGCCACGTTAACCAGCAATAAATGCAGAACAGAAGCTCACGCTACAGAAAACACAGCGCTTGCCCACACTCTCTAACTTTCCAGTTCCAGTTCTGATATTAAGCCGCGAGTAACTTGCAAATTTGCTCGCTTTGTTCCGGCTGCCGTTATATATGGTGCTACTACGAGCTATGCAGTGAGTTTAATGCTCAGGGTGGATCCGGAGGACTAACTAGGAGGTGGATCTAACTTTCTCTTCTAGAACTCGGTATTTAAAATTTTTCTCCTTAAGTTTAATAGATTACCAGATATGTAACAGGCTTTTGCTTAAGTAAATTGGTCGAAACCTTCTTTCAGCAAAACCATAATTTATTCATAATGTATTTATGTCTTTACTGATTTGAAAGACACATTCGACATTTTGATTTCAATCACAGGTTTCAAATTATATAATTTTTTTACATTTCTTAATGCTGTGTAAATTCTTAAAAACGCTCATTTCCTTTGAAGTTTGAGAATTTAATGCTTATGTTTATTGGGATTTAAAGTATACGTGTTTGGAATACTTAAATTTAAATTGCGATTAAATGTTTCATTTATCTTCGTTACAGCTTTTCTCTCCATACTTTCAAATTTCATACTGATATTTTAGTTAATTAGATTTTCGTTTAATTGTGTTCCTCAAACTAAGCAGGAAGAAAATATCGATATGCGTGATTGGTTCAGTCTATCAAATAGTAAAACACCTTTCAAAATTTGAAACTCCTATTCAAAGAATGTTATGAGAGCGTTTTTGTGATTTAAAAATAACTGCTCTTTTGGCTTTGAACTCAACTGAACTATATGTAACATTACTTTTATATCCAAGAGGACGTCTGAAAAAAAGAAACACCAGTACACCAAAATGTAGTGGACAATCATGCATTGCTACAAGAAAAGGGTTAAGTTTTTGGTTGAAAATTTTGTTTCTAATGAGGAAAATACTGAATTTCTCTTTCTGTTACGATCATTTATTATATTAGCTTAATATTTAATGTTTTAACTCTAAAAGGTTTTACACTGCAAATTCAAAGTTCTGTTTTTCTTTAAAACGTCTATATTTGTTCTATAATTCATTTGTAACCATTAGCTCTCTAATATTACCTCCTGGGCACCAAATAGCAAGTCATTGATTATTTCGGAGATAGTTTTGAGTGTAATTCGATAAACTAAATAGTATTTATTCCCTTAATCAGCCATTTTAAATATGAAATTAACATCACTGTAGCGAAACCCCATCCGAGAATTTTCATTTGTTTATCGTCATATAAAGTTATTTTACAATGCACAATGGACTGCGCTGATTTCTACTCTGTTTTAAGAAGAAGAAACAGCGATAAATAAATACTACAAGTTAGAATATTTTCCTAGCATTATAGAATACTCATCACTATGCAAAACTAAATAAGCATTCTAATGTAATTTGATGCTTGCTTACCGTAACACTCCTAATTCGTTACGCTAAGTGAGCATAAAATTTCATTAGGATGCTTGTTTAGCTTTGCACAATGATGCAGAGTTTCATGCTGCTGCAAAAATATGTTTGATTACTCCTAACTAATTAAAATTGCATTGCATCGCTTAAGAACACCTTATGCAACACGTTTCATTGAATAATTTATAAACAAATGTTTAAAATAAAATATTAATTTAAGTTATATATGCAATAAAACACACAATGGAGAAAAACAAATCTCGATTAAGCTATTTAATGAATCCTTTATTCTGTTCGAAAATACAAAACCTGTCAGTTCAAATACTGTATTGTTTGCTATATAAACTATATACTGGTATAGAACTTTTAATGTTATAAAAATAAACACATACGTACACAAATGCATGAATAGGGAGCTTCAAATAAAATTCCAAACTTCAGAAGAGTGTTTTATGATCATAGATCAGATTATGTGTACTACAAATATAAAGCTGGAAATGCCTAAGTTTTGAGCTGTTGGATATCCGCAGCAAACAGAGTCAGAGGCTACTAGGTTCCGCCTTCTATCGTTATTGGTTATCTACGTTGACCTTCGGTACCTCTTAAACATTAGTGTCATTTAGTCACCAGTTTTGGCAACATATATAATCAGCTGGCTTTTGCATACACTTGTCAACGTCTGATAACAGGTACGTTATGCGATTCTCATTCTTATGTCCATACGCCATTTATCACTAACCTTCAGTCACAGAATACATTGGGCTTATTGGTCTATTGTGTGAGGGGCAGTGTGTATTAAACTACATTCATTTTCTGATTCTCAATGATGTTCTACAACTTGTAATTCGTAACTGTGCTCTTTTGGGCATCAGACTCTTATTTGTTTATTTTCATCCACCCAATGCACTGCTGGTGACTGCTGGCTTACCCGGACGTCTGATCGCATTTGATATACCTTGATGGCAAATGAAATTCCAACACCAAGAAAAAATCAGTTTAGACGAACGAAATGTCAGCAAAGCATTTATGAAGGTAGCATATTTATTTGATTAACGTTTCAAAGTCACAGGTTAAAGTATGCGCGAGAGGAGCCACTTCAAGTGCTGCCGTCGTTATATGAAACTGGTCTTCAAACTATAACTTCTGGTATAGATCCAATGTGTCTACGCAGCAGACAGCTTGGTTCCAAGTGCTCACCTAAAGTCCTTTTAACCAACATGCGGCCATCAGTGGCATTACGACAGGAAAAGCTGTTATCTGAAAACACAACGGTTTCCCATTTCGCTCTCCAATGAACTTTAGTTTGATGCCCCCAAAGTCGCAGATGGAAGTGATTTGGTGTTTATCGTAGAGCCTCTACAGGGCGTCTGAAGCGGAACTTTCCCCAAAATAATTGATTTGTTACAGTTTGCTGTGTGTTTTTGGTTCCAACTAAAGCTCGAATGTCTGTAACAGATGTAATGCTATACGTCGCGAACATGCGATTATACGACAGTAATCCCTTTGACTGATAGCACTTGTGCTGCCAAACTCCGGGTTTCTTTAGATAATACTTTTCGGTGATCACTGCTGCCAACACGTATGCACACTAGATACATTTCTGTGAAGTATTTCTGAGATAACGCGACAAAAGAAATTTACATTTTCATGGCCGTATTATACGGCCTCGTTCAAACTCAGTAAACTGCTAATATGGCTTTCTTCGTCTTCAAAAGAATTCACTAACAGCGTCCGAACAGGAACATAAATAAAACACATAAAGTTTATATCTTATATGTAAAACAAATGTGATTTGCATGTTCATAGTGATGATAACATATTCGTCTAGCACTAAAGTTGAACAGACGATATATTTCCTTGTGTCTCTCTATTTATCTATCTATATATAGAATTGCAATCAGTATACATATACGTATATATATATATATATACATATGAGTTGCAATTAACTCTAACCATCATCAAAATTAAATATTCCTTTTTATTTCTGAGTAGGAACAATTATTTTGAAACACATTTATTTCCTTTTTGGCACAACACTAAGAGTGCCAAAGGCGCCTCATGACTTTAAATAAACAGTTACATTTTAGAACAATTTATGAAAGTCGAAGAACGATGAACAGATGTAAGTTAAGAGACAGCAGGCGAGAAAGTGATGCGTGCTAAGCATTAGGGCCTATAAATAAGCTTAGCTTCTTTCCTTTAATTCTGCACTGCGAGTGGGCAAGGATTTTTCTAATTGCGGTTGATTCAGGAAATTTATGACGTTGCAGATAACTTGAAGGGTTTGAATTTAAATTGAAACTAGAAATTTAAAGGAGTATTATCATTAAATTAGTAATTTGTTCCAATTAAGTTAGTCAATTGTTAAGAATTTTCCTTTATACTTACATACTGATACACTTAGCTTACATACTGACACACGAACACACACATATGTACAACATGTATTTACTGAACGGCTTCTTAGAATGGCTTAATAACAAAGTCGTATCAGATCTCAACTGTCTGTTTCCCGTTTTTATTTAAGCCCAAAATAGCGTTTGGTCTCGAAATGGGATTTTGCGTTAAATCACTATAAATGTATCGTTTCATTTTCATTCAAGTCTGTTGTCATTCGGCAAAGTATAAAATATTTATTTTTCAGCTTTCAAGCTGGCGGACAAAGAGCTTGACGCATTTTACACGTCTCTTGAAAAGCATTATGATACTATCAACACAGCACTTGCATCTAAATGTAATATGAATAGTGAGCTGCATGAATATGGTAGGACTGCTTTGGGTGCGTTAAAATGAGCCAGTTTCTCTTATAATGCTCTCCACGAAAGCATTCTACCCCTTTAGCACATAGCCCTAGCTTACGTTTACTATAATGAAACAAACCAAACTAAGCTAAACCAGCTTGTAATGTTAAGGGAGTTGGTTAAAGAAACTGTTAGCAGGAAGATACTTTAATACAAGACTGCATGATTAATTTTGGTTTCTGTTCTAAATTAATGATGCATTATTTTTTAAAATGCTAGTCTGCTACAAAATATTAGAAAGTCGATACATTCAGAAAGAAGAAAAACTGATTACTTAAAATGAAATTACATATTTAAATGTACTGTACTCTTGGCAGGAATATTTTCAGAGGCTTTAGTAAAATTTTTTTAAATAAGGACTTTCTCGGAGGATAAAATAGTAGCAAAGCACATGAGCCGGCTTGTTGACATGATTACAAAGAAGCCGTTGCCAAAATCTTAGGCACTTCGAGTCCCAGAGAAGGCATGGATTTTTATAACATCATTGTATCTTTGCGACATGGAGCACCTAACATATTATCAAGCGGAAAAATATTTTCAAAATATTTCGAGACAAGAAAATAGGTATAGGAGTCCTCGTATCCGTTACCGTGGGTCTGCAGCAAAAGTGGAACGGGGGCTGGGCAAAATCGCTCTATCAGCTATAAATTGCCAAAGATCTTCGCCGACGACAGGGGCTTTGTTAAAATTCGTGGACTCTATCCTTATCAAGAGGATCAGGAAGATTCGAAATAACAAACACAAAAGGGCATACAAACATCGTTAATCTGGGAATTAATTCTTTACTAGAATATCTTGTAGGGCAAAGTCAGAAACATACAATAAAAAGTGGTTTGATTTATTTGATTATGGTAAAACCCAGACCAAACTTCGTCTTCAACGACTTTACCGTTCGGCCGCTGGCACAACAATCAGTCAATCATGAGTGACTTTCACTTACATAAACGGCAGTTTTTGATTGTCCATTTTGACGTTATTTCGAAATAATGAATCTGAATTTTTATACTGCTTAGTTTGAAAGACAACTCTCATTTATGCTATATAGAAAGTTTCACTTACTGTTCCCTAGCCATTTCATCTTATTTAACATGGAGTTTTAAAACAAAATCATATTTAAGGTATCTCTCTGTATTCGGCCTTTCTATTTCTCTATGTATTGCGTTAGTGTAAGTTTCCATTCCGCGTAATAAGCATAATTTTTGGTTCTGAAAAAAGCTTCGTCTCTGATAGCGAGGTACATCAATTCCATGAGAAATTATTTTGCATTAAAATTTTGCTATGCGTTGAGAAATTTGTGGAAACATTCATGCAGCCAACTCGGATTGAACCATGAATCGTATCTGTGACATAATACCTGCTTTAACGTTTTCGAATATATCTCACTTACTAGTTAGGCAAGTAGTGCATTTCCAAAATGCACTTAGCTTTTAAAATATAATGCTTTCGAAAAGAATTCTTCCATTTCCTATCTGAAACAGACTGGGTTTTACCGATTGTTATTTGCCAGCTGCTGGAAGCGTTGCAATAATATTCTAGCTTTCAGAATTTATCAATTTATTTTCTAATCTGCTTAAGGGTTCGTCTCGATCCTAGGAAATCCTTGACTTTAACGCTATATTCAAAATTTTCTAAGCTTATCCTATCCTCGCATTTCTGTTGTCTTCTCTCTACTGTATAAGTTATATAGAAGGATTAATGTGTTTTTGGATGTTTTGCTTACTGGTTTTATTCTAATGCTTTAAAAAGAAATTTTTATTTGGGGATCAATGCCAAAGGATTATAAATCAAATTCGAATAAGATTTTGCTCTTGCTTCTTCTGCAATGCAGATGGTATTTTTGCTATGTATTACGTATAATTTTACTATTTATTTGCAATTTTGATCTGTCTAGCATTTAATAATACATATTCTTTGAAAGAAATATGGAATATTATTTGAAAATGCTTCAATGTCTTTTTTGGCAAATTGTAAACTATCTAATGTCTGCTTCTTTCTGATGCTGCCAATACAAATTCGTAACCACAACTGATTAGCTATTAAATTTAATAATAAAAATATAATACAGATGCAGAGTTCTACTGTCTGACTCTTGTATGAAATCTGGGAAATAGTGACTGCACAGAAGGGTTAAAACTACACTTTATTACATTCTTTAACTTATTTACAATGCGTAACTAGACGCTAACATAGTACGCCTCTGCTTGGACGGTAACAGAAACAGTAGAATAAAAACTCAAGAATTCAAGATATTAGCAAGTTGTGGAATTAAAGTACAAGACTCACACAATCTCCAGTATCCCACAGCGGGTAGAGGAGTCTAGTGGCAGCAAGATAATAGCTGTTAAGCCACGTCTAACTAGCAATAAATGACAAGCCAAAACTTGCGTTAAAAACACGCAGAGACTTTTTCCACACTCTTTAACTTTCCATTCTAGAACTAGATATTTAAGCTTTTTCTCCCACTGGTAGAATTTGCATTCCTTACGAGCGCTACTAAATTTAAATATTGTGGCACTGATAATTAGGGGAATGAAGGCTTAAAGGAAAGAGTTTCAAATTAAACTTAACTGGTTGTTTAAAATAAATATAAATCGCTACATTTGTCCATTCCAGAATTTAACAGACTTGGATAAAGGTCCTTATAGATCTGTGACAAACTGATAAATTCTACAACTAACAAAACATAAGCCCCGTTTACATTCAAAGTACAAAAATTTTAAATTATAACAAAAAAATATCTTTTCATTGTAGTTCTGCTGAACTTTCTTCATCATCTTTCAGATGGCCTTCAGTCGTCATCTCCTTCAAGTCATCTGGAAGGAATAATTATGAATACATGTTTATAACAATAAATAACACTTTAGGTTCAAACTACAATTTTTTATTACGTTTCTAATCTTTTTGCATTTAGCGTAGCTTCCTCAGCTTTCCCGAACATTTCGGTGTCTCATGCCACAATTATTCAATTACATTCATGCTTAAATTTTAAACTTTATCCCCTATTGGCTATCCACAATGTGTGGTGAAAACGCAAGTGTACTATGTTATAGTGAATAAAATCTCCACCTAAACGCACATCGACTTGTCAGCACATAACAACCTTCTTAGGCACTCCCTAAATTCTTTTCTAGATTCCCCATGAGCTAATAAACATGCAAATTAACTAGAGTGTCGGCAGAGAGCCCTACAAAACACATGAACACCAAATATTTCTTCATTCAGCTTAAACGCATGCAAGCTTTCAGTCAAAATCGTATTCTTTGATTTAGCTAACATTTCTTTTGAGCGAACTCAATTGAATATATTAAACTTTAAATGCATTCTTTACATTTTGAAGTTTTAGCACTAAATACTCATTATATATGCTCTTTTGAGCTTTAATCCTTCATTAAAAGTATCATTTACTTTAAAACAATAGATATTTCGTCATTTTACAAACAAATACTTTTAAGACAATAGAGAATATAATGAAAATTTTACTTGAATGAATCCTATTCTCGCCAAAAGTGCAAACTAAAATAAATTTTCATTAGCAAGTACTAATACGAAGCTGCTTGTATCAGGCCATATTTTTTGGCGCGTTACCATAAATAGTCTTTCGACAAACAAAACCGAACTACTAGTTCTTCACATTAACATAACATTTCTGCAATACACTATACTTTGTGCTTTCGCCAGATAAAGCTAAAATAACTTTAGTCCTCAATCGAGGCAATAGCTTTTACAATGTAACATTAATGTATGTGAAACATTTTCATGCAACTTTACATAATAGAAAAGATTTATAGTAGAAAAATTCACTTATCTCTGTTTTTCGAAGCTTGGTATTCAGCCATTCTTTTGTTGCAGAACTGCGTGTAAGTCAGTTCGTTCATCCTGAAGACTTCCCGTCTCTGCTTCCTCTCCGCTGATGGGAACTGACTTTTCCTTTTTTGACCCCTGATGAGCCGTCTTTTAGGAGGTACTGACGACACGTCTTGTCTTTTCCTTTTACTGTCCGGCAAACGGGCTCTTTGCATATCGGTCTTCAATGCTTGCCTATAAATTCTAGGTTGTTTCGATCTTTGCTCTGTGCCTTCACCTTCTGGCACGTCTCTTCTCCATTTTACCGACCGGTGGTCTTATTTGTGCTATTCCTTCTGTACGTCGCCTCCTTGATGTGTTCTGGGGTTGTCTAATGCGAGACCTTCTCGTAGGACGGCGATCCTTGTTTCTTGTCTCGACGTTTCTTTCACCCTTGAATATTTTCTTCGCTGTATCTTCCACATGTTGAGAGGTACATTTCTTCGGAAACCTTCTGTTTATCAGAGACCTTGTAGTTTGGTTGGTTCTTTATTTCTTCGCGGGTGGTGGATGTTGTGGTGAGGTAAAAGTTGGCGCTGGGGAAGTCACCTCTTCTGATCAGAAGGCTGCAAGAAATCATTTAACACATCGAAATCTTTACGTTCGTAATATTTCTTCAATTGATCCGGACTAGCCTTTATTCTTTCTCCCGAATCTGATTTAAAGTAAATTAACGAGGAAAACGGTGCGTAGATTACGCGAGGCGGTGTATTTTCCGCAACTACAGAAGGTAGTAACAGCGTATGTCAGGTCCTGTAAGTTATGTGAGTTAATTAACGCCTCGCGTAATCTACGCACCGTTTTCCTCACTCCTAAGCGACTGTCTGTGGGGCTGTCATGAAGTTCCTGCAAAATATTCAACCGTAGTGTGGCGGGGATGCCTGGTTTCAGTTCGTGGTTTGCATTTGTAGACTTAGTATAGAAAAAGATTATCTATCATCTCGTAATTTCGAGCCCTATTTCTAACTGCACTAAGATCTGCGTGTTCAAAATTATCTGAATCCTTTAAAAAGCATAGGTATTACCGAATTCTGGATCCTTCAGCAATTCAGCTATAATTGCTCCCCGGGAATCTAAAACTTTAGAAGATAACATAGCACATTTTATTTGGTCACCATTTTCATCCATCATTCATTTCATTTCATTTCATCTTACGCTCGCTACCAAATTTAAATATTCTGGCACTGACAATTAGGGTAATGAAGGCCTATAGGAAAGAGTTTCAAATTAAATTTAACTGGTTATTTAAACTAAATATAAATCCCCACATACATTTAATTTTTTAAATTAACAGCTGTTGTAAATTTTTGATTTTGTGAATGCATAGCTTTCATGAGCAAAATCCTCAATTTATTTTCATAATCTAAGTAATCCAATTCACTCATCGGGAATAACTGAATCTATCGGCCACTTAGCCTTCTCATCATCCGGAATATTGCCTTGATTTGCAGACAATGTTACCGCCTGTGACTGTGTACAAGAGGTGACATATTTCACACTCACAACGAGAGGGAGTAGGTAATTATATACACCCATGCTCTCTCTATGCCTAACGTTGTGGCAGCCAGTTCTCTTATAATCATGTTGAAAACGATGGCTTATTTGTTTTATTAAGGCGATAAAACTAACAGACAAGAGGATTGCTATTGTTGCATGTTTGTTTATATGTGTGAGCCACTATTCTGAATTATTCTCCAGGTAATCAATCTTCCAATCGTCATCCGCTATTTTCTGACGTCGACGTATACACGTATGAGCTCGTAGAGGCTGCCTAGCAGTCCAAGGTGACCTGTTATCCTTCGTCCCAACATGGGCCACAAATGCTATGTAGGATTCAGATCCGATAACCTAGCAGGCCGTGGCATATGTCGAGTAATTTCGTTCTCCAGATTACTCCGCACCGCTAAAGCTCTATGCAGACGGGCAGTATCGTCCATAAACATCGTCCGTAACCATTGAAGTGATAAAAGGACCTACAGCAGAGAGTAGAATTTTGTCGCGATATCGGACGGCTGAAAGGGAACCCCAAGAATCATGTAGAGTTCGTTGTTCTCCCAGCCCATAAATATCATACGGTCTCGTTTTACGATATTTGGCCCCCGATAAAGTGTATTTGTTTCTTGGAATATCGTTGTCTTTAGAGATTATTCTAGATTTTAAATTGAGACTCACCAGTAAAGAGTACGTGTCCCCACTGATGTGGTGTCCAACTGCGATGTTCACGGGTCCAATTCAACTGCGACTTACATGCGATGGGGACAAAGAAATACAAACAACGGGTCGCCGAGCTTACAGTCCACCTTTATGCAGTCGTCCCGACTCAATTTGGCGGATATGTGACGTCTTTCAACAGAGGAGAGATGCGATACCAGCTTTCGTGCTGTTAGTGATCGAGGGTGTCTTGCACATAACAGCGGGAAGTGATCTTCTACTTTTGCGGCGTGCAGACCCACGTCTTCCCTCTTCTTCTGCAAGGGTAAATCCCTTTGGTAACAATTCCGCAGCCTACTCATAACACTATGATTCACATCATCCAACTAGCAACAATAGATTGTTTTGCAGCTGCAAATTGTGTCTTTAGCTGCGTCGGATTACACTGAACTACTACTGCTTGCGAATTGACGCATAGGTCCGACATACTGCTTTTAAGACATTGTGATGGGATTGCGAGATTGCATTTTATGCTAATTTGAATTCTATTTGCATTCAGTGATGTAACCCTTAGCTCAAATATAAATTGTATGTTTTAATTTCTTTTTTCACATTCGTATCTTTCAATAGCGTTTGTTGCTTATTTTTCTAAACACGAATGTATAAATATACCCCTTTCTATTATGTTAAAAATTGAGCTTTTAGGAGGTTTCGAATGTTTTTTAGTCCTAAAGAAAAATTGTCTTGTACTGACACTTATAATTTAGCTGAGAATAGAATATATTTTACTTCTCACACGAAGAAAAAAGATGCAACTCAAATCACAAGTCATGAGAATTTATTAGACAATGAAAAGTACTATTTGAAATGAAACTGTTAAACCAAATATTCTTAGTTGCGGACTGAAGATGCAATGCGCGTCTCTCAACGTCAATGCATCGTTTGATGATCATTTCAAGACTGCCAGAAATAACACCAACACCAGCTATAACAACGTGGCGAGCCACTGGGTCTATGTCCGATTCCTCAAGGGTTTCACACCTTCGGCTTTTCATGCATCTCTAGAAACAAAAAATCAATAAGAGACAGGTCTGACTACAGAGTTAACGCTTCTTGTCACTTTTCATTTCGAAAAGACTTCCCTCCGACATTCAACACTCTCCGGCGTGTCAGAGTTGCGCCTAAATTGCTATATGATTATTGCCTGCTATCTTGTTTCAGCATGTACTCCATGCGAATTTCTGAAAAATACTCGGTGGTCTTAAGAAACTTAATCGATATTGAACCTGTTAAAGAATATCCACTCAACTAGTAGAAATGAAATTTCAGATATTATTCGTTGAAGGTATTCACTCGAGATTGAGACGACTGAAAACAGTAGAGCACTCGCTGTTACGTTTCGAGTGAAAACATTTCGAAATCTTTGAATGATAACACGCACTTTTTTTCCTACGCAAATTGATCACCGCATTGCAAAACTATAAATGGCACCGGAACGATACACCTATGAAAACTATTGCTTGCGTAAATCATTTTACAAGAAGATCATCACAAAAGACCACTAACAACACAGGTGCATTGGCAACATAGAGAGGAAGCACTCTGCACAATTCACGGTCAAAGAACACAGGTCCATTGCAGACTGCAGGAAGTGTGTCCCGCAGTTTGAACGTACTAAATACACAGTGCTCAAGCTTCTGCACTCTATTCTGCGAATGTTTGTTTATCGTTTACTGCGGATCCAGATATTGCTACATGGAGACAAGGAACAGAGTGTTGGCTATGCGAATTCTTTTCTCTTCAGGTGTGATGAAGACAGCAGTAAACTCTTGCGAACATTACGGACGGATAAGGTGCATTTCTCCTTAACTAGGAATGTTACTCCAAGAGCTGTGTTTACTAGATTGACAAAAATTTTCAAAGTGGCACCAGTGCCTTTACACGAAGCTAAAGTGACTGTATGGTGTGGCATCGCAAGCACATTTGTTTTCGATCTTTTTCTTGCAAAAGCTCACTTTCACAGGTATGAAAACGCCCTCCATCACAAGTGCTCAGTATACAACAATGCTGCAGACATACGTAATTCCAGAATTGCAACAGCGAAATGTCTTACATAAATGATTCGGCAATTGTAAAGCTACAAGGTGGTGCACCTTCACACGTCACCACATGTGTTCGGCAATTGCTGCAACAGCACATTGGAGATACAGTCATCTTCCGTAACTTTGAAGTTTCTTGACCATTGCGATCTCCGACCTCACTCCGATTAATTTGTGTTCTGTGGTTATCTGAAATCTAAGGTGTACACATCAAATCCAAGAGATTTCTCAGAACTAAATCACGCCATAAAGCGTGGTGAAGTTATATAGATTTCTCCTGCGATGTAACGGTCGTCACTGTTGTCAACAATCTCTAACATGCAGAGCGTTAAGGTCTGCGAATGCTGAAAAGTTAAAAACTTGTAATTCCAATAAAAGCTTTCCGCTTTCTCTCTTGTGTTGTCATTAGTTCTTTGCAATGCTATCTGCAAATGCTTTTCCGTTGAAATTATCACTGATGCTTATATTGCTTCTAACAGACATCCCAAGTCTTTAGTACGAATTTTATACCAGCAGCCTCTCATAAGTTATGAGTTAGAGGTAATACTATCCTAGAGCATAGTTGCGCTCGTGGGCGCAGCTGTACGGCTTTCTTATGGCGTTAAATTACCAAATAACCTCAAAATAATAGTAGGGATAGTCAAATGACTTTATTCCCATCTGCCTTCTAAATGAGGTTATCATAACTGATTTGTAAATATCCTGATCGTATATTCCATCCATCTGACGGTTACACAAACTCAAAAGTGTGAGAGAAACAGAATTCCAATAAATTATTGGTAATAGAAACAAGTTAAAATTAAACTAAATGCGAATCAACACAGCTATTAATTGTTGGCTCATTCCTGAAATTTCGCTGAGTAGTTCAGATTAGTTGACTATGAATGGAGACATTTGATCTTTAGCATTGGTTAACAAGTATTATTTACATTCATCATTAGTCAGATTTGCTTAAAATTTTAATAATAAACATATTTTCATGGAAGAGAAATAAAAAATTATAAGTAAAATGTAGTTGCATTAGAAATAAAATCTACAGTTCATAGAGTCCATAATGTTCGATCACACATTCATAAAATCTATCATACCAATAATCATAATGTCTTAATTAAGCCTTAACACCCACAGCTCATAAAATAAAGTTACTGTGTGTGAGCTTATATATAAAATAATGAAATTTATGCAAAAATTACAAATGCTTACGTTATATTCATACTTCTAAGCGGGATAGGAAATATGTTTCCCTAATGCAGAAAGTAGAATCCTAATTTTAGAAATTTTAAGAATAACATATATTTGCCTACTAAAGAAGGAATCTTTTGAAAGAAATTACATTAACTGTAAGACATGTGAACTGGTATGGTTTCGTTAAGGAGAATTTTATCATATAATGCTCTGGAGATCCAATGCCCCGCAGATACGGTGATAAGTGTTGTTGGATCCATGTTTATAGTAAAACATTGCGAAGAGATCATCTCCCGTTATTTATGTTGCTAACTACGGAGTCGAGTACATGATTAAATCACCGAATTAGATAAATTTTAAATAATAACAGATATATTTGGCCTGTTCGCAAAAATTCCATTCTCTCGCCATTTTTTAGTGAAATCTTTAAGAGATGCTTTTCTAGATATGATCTAGGCTAAGGAATGGAAGCATATTTCACATTATAATTTTCAGCTGCCTTTCTTACTAACTGGGTCTTTAAGTCATTACCATGTGATCCAGGATGAGATTTTATCCATGTAATAGATGTTTTCCTCTTTTGTATTCGAAATGTCTATATAGCAGTTGCGTAAGTAACAAGGATTTCTATCACATTGCTATATAATTGCTTCTATATATATGGGTTCAGACGCTAAGTAAAACCCTGAAATCTCTGAAAAATGATCTGCAATAACTTTGAGTCTCAGCTGTTCTTTGTTTTAAATTGTCTTTGTGTGGTACTCAACTGAACTTTCCGACCCACATTTTAAACGTAAATACTTTAAATCTTTCATACATTGAAATCTCTTTCTATTGAGCTTGAAAACTAGATGATATTTAATGGTTTTGCCAGGTTTACTGATAATAAGAACAGAAGGTTTATTTTTTGAGTTGGCTTATTTGTAATTGGGACAGAATGAATCGAATAAGTTAATAATAGCATGGTAATGATTTTACAGTTGTTCTCTAGTATTACCTTTGACAACGAATTATGCAATATCCTCGTAAACTGTCACATAACACATTTTTCCGTTCAGCTGATAAAATTCTGTTAAAACTGTCCATACAGTAAAAGCACAAAATCCTCGTAAACAGAGAGCTAGTAGAAGAAGCTTAGAGGAATAAGCTGAATTCCACGGCAGAGAAGTTAGGCCTACTCGCTCTCGACCTCGCAAACTCTAAGCTTATTTAGACTTTAGCTAATCTTTATTCTGTTGGAAGTTCAAGGGGTAGAAGACAAAATAATACGATAATGTGTTAATTAGCATATAAACCTCATAAAATGTTATATCATATCTCAACGCATACAAACACTGATGATTCATTTAAAATCTCTTCAGATAAGAGGTATAAATTTTGGGAAAAAATGAGCTTATGAGTTTATAGAGCTACAAATATTTGTATCATCTTCAGTAATCCATCTCTTCCTAATCGTCAACTATTTTTTTATCAATAAGATAAAAGTTTGCATATTTCTCAGAGTAACACGCTCAAAAGTTACTTCACAGATTACATAATTGATTAACCTATGAATAAAGAAAAGCAAAACTTTATCAGTATTTTTATTTCAGATTAGGATAAAAATATTACGGAAGAAAGGTAATACGTGCTAATTTAAAATTTAAAATTAGGAAAAATTATGAAAATCGTAATTTCATTAGACAAAACCGTGATGATTGAAGGAATTTTATATAAAAGTAAAATATACGGAAAAAAAACACCTTTATTTTTATTTTGTTGAAGTAATGCAATTTATTTTGTTTTAAAACAAGGCATTTAATTTAATGTATAGCATGTTGTCCACGTTTCCTTCCAGCAGTTTGAAGTACTCTTGTGTTTCTGATACTGTAATCCATAGAATTATTTGATAATGTTTTCGAAGGCATAGGTAGCAGTAGAGCAATTGCAATCGCTTTTCGTGACAAAAGCATGGAATGATAGGTATTCGCATTCAGCTGATTCTACTATAATGGCCAAGAGGCGGAATCGCTTGCACATGCGTACTGGAATTCTCACAAAAGCTTCAGATTTCTATTAACTGAGAATGTTGGTATAATTTCTGTATTGTGTTTGAAGCTTGGAGGCACATGAGGGATAACTAAATGTATAAATATGCTCCTAAAAAGTGTTCTAAATGAGCGAACTTTGTTATTTCAGCAATTTGGGAGACATAATAAACTGCAGAAAATAAACGAAATGCGTAAGGCATAATAGATGGATTGGTAGACAGAATATAGTCCATTGGTGTCATTTGGTCATCACTTTTACTGATGCATCAGATTAGTAGCTGCATTAAAGAACTTAAGCTGAATAATGCGAACTACTCAATATGTGGTATATACTAGGAACTTTTAGAAATTTGAATAATATTAAGTATTTAGTGCAAAGTTTAACGCTTGCCTTCTGCTAATAAGAGTAACCTGGATACAAGACACATTTATAATGCATGTGAATTTCGAATTTTGGATTTCATTTTAGTTATCTGATGTTTAATCCTGTTTCGTAGTTAGGTACTTTAGAGGCTCATTGATATCTGTTTGTTTCAGTATCCAGTGTGTCGTTGAAATGGCATTTAAGTGATATTGTAAAGGTAACTTTCAAATATTATGTTGGACCATGTGACATCGATGATTTAAGGTTTAGTAACCTTTAGCTTTATGAGAATTTCTTTCTGGTATGGTTTGCCTCGCCATATTACTCGCTGAAACCAGAATTTTATGCAAGTGTCGGCAAGAGGCGTACGTTAAAACTAGAATGAAAATTTAACCGATAGCTCAGTAGAATTTTCTCAGTTGCATTGTGCAGTTGCTGCTGTGCGACTTAATGCTGTAATTCTGAATAGATGTTTTAATTATTATCTCATCAGTAACTGCATCTTAGCAGCCAGACGCTATTATTGGTAATAGACGAAATATCGCATTTTTTATTTTGCTTCTACTCTTAGATATATGGCCATAAAGAATGGAAAATAAAGTATTACGTGTAACCCAATGGCTTTCAAGCGCGTAGTCACGGCAAGACAGAGTTTAGAAAATGGCAAATGGCAACCGTAAAAAACGTTAAAAAAGGAAATGACTTTTAGAAAATCAGTAACTGACACAATATGTAAGGAAGAAACGACATTTTAAGAATGTTGGAGCAGGTAGACAGTAAAGAGTAAATCTCAGGAATGGGAGGAATTCTGTGGGTGGTATATCTTTGACTTTAAGCTTTTACATGACTGGTAATTATTCTTTTCATGTTGTGAATAATAAAATGCGAATGCATTTTAGCAATAAAGTTTTTCATTATAATACCAACACACATACCTTCCTCTTATAATACTAACATACATATAGCGTAATATTTGTTTTAAAGGAGAAGAATAAAATATTTATGAAGCTGACAACACGTATATTTATAGCTCCTTGTTTATATACGTTTTTTGTTTCACAGTAATCAATAACAGAGGTCACAGCAATCACAGCAATCAATAACAAGCCAATCAATTAGAATTAATTTCCTAAGGTCAGTCATCAGGTTTGACAATAAGCAGTTTTAGTTAGTTATACATCTGTAGAAGTTACAACCAGAATATAACTTTCAGAAAGTAAGTGAATTCTATTGCAGCCAGAATTTAACTTTCAGAAAGCATGTGAGTTCTGAGAGTATAATATTTTTGGATAACAACTGACAATATAAAATAAAATGTAGCATTGTTCATAATTCGATGAAGTATTTAAAAAATTAATAAGAAGTAAACTGCGAAGCAGAAACCAAATATTTTATTTCACTAAAATAGAGAGAAACTCAAACATTTTTGGAAGATATAATACTAATGCATTTTTAAAGACATTTCACAAATATCCATTTTTATTAATATGGCAGATATGTATGTTATACAACGTTTCCTCCCATACACGAGATAGTACATCACAATCAACTGAGCTATCGATCCACAAAAATATTTCTTTGATTGGATGTAACGATGATACTGTTGCGAGAATTCTGAAGGAGGTGTAAAGTACAAAGGTAGTTTGGTTGGCAACCAAAAAAAAAAAAGAAAATGTTGCTTGGAATGAAATCCGAAGACCAGGCAACCCAGCTCATCTCTCCTTTCCCAGTGCGTGCTACTCAGCTTTCCAGAAAATAATGATCAGGATACTGTCTCAAAAGATGTGTCTGTTTGAGGCCAATTTTTCAGTGATTTTCTCTCAAATGATTTCGATGATGGTCTCTGTGACAGTGCCCTGGACAGTTGTTTGGAAAAAAGCTGAATAGTCATGGTTTTCTATCAGATATTGTATCATGAAACTCTTCTAATTTATGCAAGTAAATTACTTTATGACGCTAGATGACTGTCACATTTGCAAAGATTGACACACTAAGGATCTGGAAATATAGCTTCTGCTTGAGTGTAGTAAAATTTGGTATCAGTTGCATAAATGATTTGTTAAAATTTCGAAACTATTTCACAAATTTATGAGGAACTTTGCTCAAAGGATATTCGGAAAAACTGCGTTTTTGAGATATAGCTGCAGTATGAATAAGAACGCTATTCTGTCTGTCTGAAAATTTCGAACTAAGATTCGATAATGATATTCTTTATAAATCTTGGATTTAAAGTTTCAAATGTGTTTCTAAGTTAAAAATAACGTAATCAGTATCATAATTCGTTAACCTGAGAGCATTCTTTGCTTTACTTCTTATCAACAGCGCTCCAAAGAATTTTATGATTAGGTCTTACATTATAATATTTAAAAATAAATTTAGTTTATTAGCAATATGGTTACGCTAATGAATAATTTTCTCCTTACGGGCGCTGAAGTAATATTGTATTATGAATAATAGAATATATTCAGTTTAAGCTTGGTGATGGCTCCATTGTTAGACATTGTTTTTGAAATTAACTATAGACTGAGTTTCACTGAATAAAAATATTAGTTTGAAAGGAAAAGGTATTGTTGTATATTTCGTCAAAAGCACAGCATATAAAAATATACAAAAGCATAGTTAGTTATGTTAAGAGAATTTAAGAATTCACATACTATTTTATATCATGATCTAAATTTGAAACATGCGGTCTTATTTTATTGGGTATTTAAAGTTAAATACAAATCAGTATACGCTGAATTGCTCTTATAAAAACTTTCATAATTAGCTAAAGCATTAATCTCTGGTGACAAAGAAAATTGTGAAAAAAAAAGACAGGCCAATGGAAATGGAACAAATTAACGACAGCACTTTTCAAATGAAGATAAGAAGCCCCAGAACACGTTTCATAACTCCAGCAGCAACAGTAGAACAATGTTATCTTGTTTGGAGTCAATAGTGGTATCCTACATGGTATTTTCAAATGTCCCCACAATAAATCCAAACATCCTTAATCTGGTGATCGTGGTGGCCAATAGGCAGACGCACTTCATCCTGTTCAGTAGGTTGCATACGCGGCGTCCAGGTAATTCCTGACATGTGCTAAAATGTGTAAGAATACCACCATGATGGATCCAGATTCTGCTTCGAGCATACGCAGGACTATCGGCCATCAATTCTAGCAACGTGTTTTGTAAAAATATGGAGTACGGGCGAACATCAGTCAGCAAGTAGGTAGGATATATGTTGAAAACAAATAATTTTGCGTCAAACCAACCCACACATTGATACAATACCTTCGTTTGTCTTGTTTGCGGAATTTTATGCACCTTAACACATACATTATGGCCATTAAGCCATCTTCCTTTTGTAAATGTAGCTTCGTCTGTGATAGCACATATGTGGGGAAGTGTGGTTGCAGTGCAGCGAGTTGAAGATACCAAACGGTGAACTCTGCACGAATTCGATAGTCTTCCAGTGTCAATGCCTGCGTTTTCTGTAAGCGAAATGGGATCATGCCTTCTTCATATAAAATCTCCCGTATAAGTTAACGCTTCAAGACCGACAAAACTCTTCTGGTTGTGGAAGGATTGATCTCAACGGCATCTAAAATAATTTCTTTTATTCTAAGAGTTTTGACACGACCCAGATCGTATTTCTTAATCATTGAAAGATCCATTTTATGAAAACGCTTAACTGTTTATCAGTTCGACAATTCTATTATCGGGAATTTTTTCCTGCGCAGTCTCTGAGTGGCTAGTACTTTTCCATTCGCTGTCTCGTAGATCCGAGGGACACCTGCAAGCTCCGCGTTTGTAAAGAGACGCATCTGTTATAAATCCTGGCGGATAAATGACACCTTTAGTCCAGATGTAGTGGACTGCTAGAGCCTTCGTCATCTTATGGAACTTAAAAGCATCGTTTCTAGATACACAGTCTACGACACAAATGCTTATTATTGTGCTTTATACTAATCTTTAATATTTTGCAATATATTTCCGAGATCCTTCTATATATAAGCCTAAAACTGTAAAGTTTATATGCATATTTGCACAGAACTTTTATCATTGTGTTACACAGTTGCACAGACTCATAGACAAATCCTTATCATTGTCATACAGAATTGCCTATAGACAAATCCCATCATACATATGGACAAATACTTCAAAATTAGTGTAAGTAGGAGTGAAACTATAATTTTAAAAGATATTTCAATATTTATGATTGCTAAAAGGTAAGTCATAACATGTAAATCTGAATGCTGTAATTTGTTTTTGAATTTGTTATAAAGAAACAAAAGTAAGTAACAGACATAGACTTTCCATGAAGAGTTTTGCTTAACATTTGGACTTTTTTAAAACAAGGGCATTTTGAGTTGGACTGAATACTGAAATTTTAATATGACACAAACAAATGCATTTATTTCCGAAAATGTAGTGTTTAAATGTTTTGTTCTATATTTTGTAAAAATTATTAATTTGTTCAAAATTTCATGATTCATGTTTTCCATAATATAGTATTTCCATTAATTTTTATTACTTTAATATCTTTTCTCTAAAAAAGACTTGTCTATCTCTGAGCTCTTTGCCTTTGAAAGGGGGCATAAAAGAGAAGATTAAAAATATGTAAAATCAGAATTCTAACTTCAGTAGTTCTTTAAATCAATATTTTTGTTCGGTTATTTCCTCACATGATTTATGTGTAACATTAATGACGCAGATACTTACATAATGGTTCAGCAATTAATAATATCTTTTTTATGAAGTAAAACGTAAAATTAATCAATCAAAATGAAGCAGAAGCAAAACTAAATTATTCTGAACCGAGTTTTCACTTTAGACACATCTGATTCCTTCTCTCGCTTATATGTCTTCCAAGCTTAAATCAAGTTGACACTTTCTTTCTTCACATGTTAAAAATGTAAAGAGCAGGAGATTTAGTGTAAATTTTATGTATGTCTTCATCAAAAATGTTTACGTAGAATTAAAGCATTCTTGTTCCTCGAGCAACAAAATACTAGTACTAACGGATGTGACTGCGATTATTGCAGTCTTCTATCTTTAAATTATCACACACACACAAGAAGACAGAGATCGATATCGAGATACGTTTTTCATAACGATTGTGTACTATGTTGAGTTCTGGCTCTTAGAAACTTTGAGTTGTTTAGAAAGGTGACATGTTTTAAAATGTTTCTTATAATTTATTTTATCAAGTGTCAGGGTATTTTACTTCTGTGCTTTGTATTTCCACATTACTAAAACTTAGTCTTACTTTCAACTATAATTAGAAAGGTTCTGAGTAGAGAACCATACTTAAAACTAATATTACAATAGTTAAGCAAGCTGGTATATTTCATTGTGTGGAGATTGGTTATTTATAGCAATCGACATCTATTGGATTAAGAACTGACAGCTTTCTTGAAGAACTTTCTGAGGTAAACTACTTCTAATTTGCCTTACAATAGTACATATACATACGAACCGTTCAACAATCAATAGAAAAAACGTACAAGGCAATGAGACTGCCGATGGAAATACACATTTCGTTTCCATTGTTATGAGTACACATTCCTGAGCTCAAGTATGTCAAACTTGAAAAGTACATTTACTTCCGAGGCAGTCTACATTTTAAAATTTAACTCAGTGTAAACAGTAATTCAGTTGAAAGTGCATCAGCAGACACTGTGCTAGATTATAAGTTCTAAATTAGAATCAATTCATAACTTTTTATTAATTCTGTTTCAATAAATTCGATATCCACATAACTCTTAGTGGAGTGAAATCAGAATAAAAGGATAAAATGCTAACAATGCAAAACGTATTTAAATAATAAATATTTAATATACAATTTCCTATTTGTCTATTTATTGATTACCCTTAAATTTTAAGAAAGATTCTATGAGATTTGGATGCATATTATGTAATATGTGTTCAACTGAAGTTTATGAACAAAATGCAAATAATTTTGATTGATAACTATAAACACTTGAGCATTCAAAGCACATGTTTATAAAAATGCATTTCTAGAAAAGACGCTCTATCATAAAACTAAGATACTTTATATAATTTTACTACTTATTTTATTTTCAAGAGTGTTTTATAACATTTTAATGCTATGAATTTCTCCGATCAAAATTCTGAAGAGCGAAATATTTGTTTATAGAATGTTATGTGCTCTTATAGAGACTGGTGTGCAGAAAAAAGAATAAGAAAATGATGATGAATGTACGCCATTCCGCCGCAGTTTTGCTTGCATAATAAAATTCAGGCAATAAGAATATAAATGTTCTGAATTGTATAAATATGAAAGAATAAAAAAGGAAACAAAGAAATCTGGGTAAAACAAAGTAGACCAATCTCATTTATTTTTATCATTTTGAATGATGACAGAAAATATATGCAGTGGTCTGTTTATGATGCGAAGAACGCAGACAAGGCCATTATTCCTTTTGAAAATTTTGTGGAAGAAGAAGTATTATTATAAAATACATGTGGATATGATAAGCGTCATAACTGTCTATCTAATTTTCGATAGAGAAAAATAAACAAACTTCATGTGTCTAGGAAAATGCCGCACAGACATGAAAGTAGTTAGTGACTCTGACTGCCGCACCGTAGACCCTGGGTTCGAATTCCGGAGGAGGCATGGAGATGTATTTGTCTGTTCCGTGATAGGAGGCAAGGGTGACCTACCAAGGTCCCGCTATCATAAAGCGACCAAAGCTTTCGCTCTTAGTGAAAAGGGGAGCTTACCATGTATTCTGGTCTCGAGAGATAATTTAGTTGACCGTTAAGTGTTTCCTAATTTGTCACATCAGTAAAATAAATACGAGGCCGTTTCTCTTAAAAAGCCCTTAATGACGAAATAATTAGCTCTAACGCCAGTACTTTACAGTGATGTGCAAGTGCTAGATAAATTCGGCTAAGCATTTTAACTGGATCAATCTGAAATCTCATGGATTTCACGTTCAACAAGAATTTCGGGTTAATAATAAACAATGCCTTTACTTTATTCCATACTGAAAGCGAAACAATCAATAATGCATCCTGTTAATTTCTGTATATAAAAAGGAATGTTTATTTGTTTGTCTTTTATATATATCTACTGATTTATTCCGATCTTTATGAAACTTGCCGCATTCGACCTTCAAAACAAGAGGCAGATCACAGTCTACATAAGATTTCTCAAAAACCAGCTGATGGGATCCAGACTCTTTATATCCATGTATTTTAAGCTAATTGAACGAACTTTTAGTTAATAAACTCAGTGATTGCAAAGCTTTGCATTACTACTCTCTAAAGCGTGAGACGTATACGTTTCAAATTTAATTAGAAAACTGAGTTATATAAAAACATTGTATTGCCCCAACGAAAAACGCGATTATATAATTTTGTCTCGAATTTAATAAAACAAATTCTGCTATTTAAGAGAAATATGTTGCCGCTGCCCATATTAAAATATTTTAAGGTATTTAATTAAAGTATTTTAAATTAAAATATTTTAAAGCAAAGCATAAAATATTAAATTTTTCACTCATTAACATGCGTGTTATTGCATCACATGCATTTTCTTTGCTTTTGAAAATGAATCTTTTAATAGTCATCACAAAGCATCACTTTCGCAGTGAAATACTTATAACACCAAAATTAAAATCGACTGCTGGATCTACACGTCAGGCTCGGAAGGAAAAGACTTCACGAGCTTCAGAAATAAACGAGCAACTGGGAAGCAAGACTGGAAAAGATTTGAGTACGCATTGCTCGATCAAGACGAACACCGTCCGATAATTTAAATCTCGGTGCATTCGATTACGATGCTAATTATGAGTGTACATTTAGTCTTCATCCAAATATGTCACAGTCTTCATCCAAGTGTGGTCTTTGGAAATATGGATACATTTTACATGTATTGTAGAGCCCTCAAATTTAAGAAAGAAGCACCAGGAATGTGCTGCGGTAATGAAAAAGCGTAATTACTTGCACCAGAGGGCAAAACAAAATATTGTATATCCAAAAGGACTTCAGTAAACACAATTAGAGCACAAACACTTGCTTTCCTTTAAGTAGCACTGCAATTCATGTCGTGTAACAGCCATATATCCAAATGTTTCCTACAGATATGCCATTCGAATTAAAACGCTTGCAGTTTCCGCTGCGATTCGCATTTGCAGTGACAATCAACTAAACACAGGGACAATTGCTACAAATTTTTGGACTAAATTTGGAAAATCCCTGCTTTTTACATGGGCAGCTGAGTGTGGCCTACTCACTCGTCGGAAAACCTTCCAAATTATTCGTGTACTCACCAGATGGAAAAACAATAAGTATTGTGTATCCAAAAGTACTTCAATAAGTAGAATTAAAACACAAACACATTCTTTCTTTTAAGTAGCATTGCAAAGCAAGCCAGTTAACTTCTAGCCCTTTCATGAAAAGTGTATAAGCAAAGAGTTCCAAACCGCTTCGCCCTAAGTCATTTTAAATCCTTCTTTGCTGTTCTCATTTCAGTCTGTATACACTCTCCCAACTTAGAATTAATCGAAATTTTATATGGAACATGCTAACTGACCACCAACCGGTCACGTTTTTTTTAAATCTTGGAAGAATGACTGAGTAAACACTCATCTTGCTCTCCTTACCACGATGAATTTTGTGGGCTTGTTCTGATGTTACTTTCAGACAAGTGAGATAAATCGCAACAACAACAAAAATAATTCTGTTCTTTTCTTTATTTTATATTTTTCCTTGTTATATGCTTTTAGAATTAACTTTCTTTATGGCATATTTGTTTGTTTTCAACTTTTATTTCTTTTTGTTTAAGGTCGTTCTTTATGTGGATTTTTCTGCTTCAATTTGATCTTCCTGCAATTTATTTCTTCTGTTGTTTTTCCTGAATTTAACCTTTAGATGAGAATTCGCAAATTTCTTTTAACTTTTTTGTTCTTTCCAGACTTTTTTATTAAGATTCCAGATTTATTTAAATTTTTTCTTTATTTCTTGTAATGAAGTGTTCAGTATTTCTTTCCAATTTTTTGTGTAAGTGTACATCGTTTTACTGTTTTTGTAACTCTTCATTAAGAAGGATGTGAAATAACCAAAGATATAAACATCTTTTGTCTAGTATGCATCAGTATTTTAAGTACTGAATAAATTAAACTCTGCAGTTTTTATATTTTACTAATGGATATTTTCTGCAGAATGTCACTAAAACTGATTCTTCATTTTAATTTGCTTCAGGCAGAAATTTATGTCAATTTTCATTTCGGTAACTTTGATAGAGAATTAATATATAAGAAACCATTTTCAGTTTTTATTATATTATAATATTCTTTTAAAACTAAAAGATTATTAAAAAATGTTGCATTAAATCTTTTCGTTCGCATATGCGAATTGAATAATAATGAAATATTTAATTAATAGTTTTGTTATCATTAAATAAACACAACTTTGTAAACTCTTCATTAAAAATAATAATATTTACCTTAAAATCCCCAGTTTAAAAATAAAAGAGACACAATAAATCAACATTTATAATGTTTGCAAATGCGTATATTGTCATCAATTCAACTTGAATCAATGTTACATAGCACGTGACTGGCAAATATTGTCGCAAGTAGAAAAATGATAGAAAGAAATTTCAGCGAAAATATAATTAACTTTTAGCAAATATATTATTCAACTGTAAATATAAAGAATGTAATACTTTTAAGTCTATAATTTGTTATCCTGGATTTAAAATTTTAAGCATCAAAATGGGCTATATTATTTTAAGTAATGGTATGTTATGCGCAAGTTCTGATTAAAATGTTGAAATGTTATATTGCTATGCATCGTATGCATCATTATAACTGCATGTATAATATATACGTATATAATTAGTGACTAGGAAACATTGACAGGTACTGATGGCTGATAAACGCGCAAAGAAGATTTTGGAGCCGCGGTAGAACTTAATAGTTCCTTTTTAGTTTCTTTGGGACGCATTTTTAAAGAGTCAACACAAAATAAATTTCACGGTAAGTTTGCAAATTATTTGTTTCGTTGTAATCTTAAATCAAATAATTTATGTGAATGTTCTAAAAGAGTACTTGAGGATGTGGAACATTTAACTTTTTCGTGTCTTATCTTTGATGGTCCTAGATTATGCATGCAGAATGATTTGAAAAAGCTTGGTGTGATTTGGCCAGTGAACCTATCAGTTTTTGTGAAATCTAGACTGCTGTTCCTTGTTTTTGTTCGATTTATTTATGAGTGTAATATTTAACATTATATTTAACTTACATCTGTAAAAGCCCCGTGTTGTACTTTTGTGATGCACGGGGAGATTGTATGTGTTTAATAAAAAAACGCACAAAATAAATTGACCTAAAAAGAGAGCCGTTCCAGATAATTTTACATTTTTGATATGGTTGCGATAAAAATAAAGAGAAGCGGTGTCACTATGTATTTCTCTCTATGAAAATACTGTATATATATATATATATATATATATATATATATACACTGTATTTTCTACATTTTTATTTCAATGTTTTATTTCAATTTTAGTCTTACATTTCTAGGTAAAGGTATACTTAATTATTTACTTTATTTCACATTAAGATTTTTTTTCAGTTCGATGACATTAGTTTATTTCTCGTATCGATTACTTGTTCGTCCACTGAGTAGGTTTTAAATTCATGTTCTCAGTTATTTTGTTAGTATATGTTATATTTGGAAAAATTATCTTATTAATTTCTTTTACTTTTTTTTGACATTATACTTTTTACTTGTGTGAGAGTCTTTATATTTTTCTTTTAATAATCACACAGCGTGGGGGAGGAATTTAAAATTTTCGGGTGAACTGTTATAATTAAAGAATTTAGAATAGCTCATCAGCTACTTTTGGGTAACAGAAATGAAATGGTTTTCAGGAGGGGGGTTCAATTGAGTCTGACGTACTTCCTCTTGATATAGTTATATCATATTTGATAGCCTTCCTCTACCTATATATTTAATTTTAGCGTTTTTTTATTTTGTGTTATTTCTGTATTTTACATGTCTTTAATTTTTCTGAGTTTTGGTTAATTTTGCATATTTATAGGGAAATTTGAAATTTAATGGTACTGAATTTCACTTCTATTGAGACTTTGTGAAATTAGTTCTGAATTTATTACTTATTGGATATATATTGTTACGAATTTTGTATTTAGTTAGGTATTTTAAAAGAATATAATTAAAATTGTTTTATTTCCTAGCGAAATGCAGCGCGTGTCAAATTTTAAGAGAAAGCTACCCCGGAAAATAAAACTGTAAGAGCACATGCATTTAACATTGAATAAAAGTTTATCTCCGTAATTGATATTTAATTTGAATAAATGTAGTTGACTAGTATGTTAGCCGTAACTGTAATTCCACCATATTTGATTTCCAGAAATTGCTAGAAGTGTCTCTCGCGTTCGATTAAAAAATGAATAAAAGCCGGAGAAAAACATCTCATCTCATTGTTTAAATAACTGTTGTTGTTGGTTGTAGCGAATTCGCGGTGAGATCGGATTAGTTTTGTCTGCTCTTTGGATTGTGTTCTATTTAACGTTTTAGTAGGTTAAAATATAACTACTGTTTATATTCCGTGGTCTTGGGATAAGAATAAATTTTATTAACTTTTTATCTGACTTGTCCATTCAATCTGTTACGAACCCGTACGCGCGCAATATTATATATACACACACGTAATTTGTTGATTAAGTTAAAATTAAAGAGGCAAACCAAAAATAAGTAAGAGAATAATCAATCAAATATTATGAGAAAATTAACGATACTGTAAATTACACATGGAGCCAACAGAAGTTTTGCAAAGTAAAATTAAAATTGGAATCGAAAGAATTCTTGCAAAATAAAATAAAAAGGGCAAAATGAAGAAAATAAAGTACAGTGGTATTAATTACTAAAAATGGGAAAAGTTGCATTATTATCGTTATCAGATTCTTACTTTGTCAAGAAGAAATGTAGCTATCTTATAACACTACCTCCTTTCCCTGCAGATTTATTTCGTTTCTGTACACTTAAATTATTCGAGGCTTTGAATTAATAAAATTAATATTTTAAGTATCTCTGAAAATTTAAACCTCCTACCCTACAGAACAAAAGTTGGCCACACAAAAAACAATAAATAATTACGAGCCCTATACATGTGAATACAGTTGAACAAATTTCAAATAAATATTACAAAAGTGCAGTACATCTTTAATTTTAATATACTGATGATTTAATATCCTTTAACAATTTCAGTCTCATTGAAAACAGCAGTATTTACCTGAATTCCTGAAATTAAACAAGACCAACTTAGATCAATTAGAAGTAGAGTATCTTTGTCTATTGTCAGTTTAAAATAAATCAGGCTGTATGAAAAAAAGAAGAGATTTCAACGTTACTTTTATAAAACTTACTAACTGGCTTTCTAACATTTCCAAAAATGTGTGGAGTAATACTATAAATTTTAAAGGTTTAAAATTTATAAATATATAATTTTAAAACTTTTAAAGGTTGTTTGATTTTTCTATTTTTCTCTCCTGAAATATTGGCAGTGTTTTTTCTAAAAGTAACTATTCTCTACTAATTAGCCTGAAGATTGTCCCTTTTTAACATCTGTTTCTTAATAATAATTTTTCGTTTCCTGACAAAATTAACTCTTTTAAACATACTATATTTTATTGGAAATCTTTTCACTTGTATTCACATGTATAGGACTGGTAACTATTTAATACCTTGTGTGTGGACAACATTTTGTTCTGCAGGGGAGGTGCTTTTAATTTTCAAAGATACTTAAAGTATTTATATTATTAATTCAGTTCCTCGCATAATTTTAAGTTTACAGAAACAGTATAAATCTTTCAGGAAAAGGTGTATAATTATAAGGTGGCCATACCTCCTGTTGACAATGTAAGAATGTGAGAATAATAATACGGCTTTTCTCATTTTTAGTAATTTCTACCATTATATTTCTTATTCTTTATTTATTATTTTATTATTTTATTTTGCAAGAATACTTTTAACTCCATTTTTAATTTTATTTTGCAACAATCCTGTTGATTGCATTTATAACTTTCAGTGCTATTAATCTGCTCGAAATTTGTTTTGATCATTCTTTTACTTCTTTCTTTTTTGCCTATTTACATTTAATTTAATCAAATATTTACAAATTATATTTTATCAGTAATATTCGCAAGAAATATTCTTTTAAATCCTTATTATATAGTTTTTCCGATTTAACTTATATGTATGAATATGTGTGCATGTTCTAAGATTCAAGCTGTGTACCCAGAAACGTAACTGGTAAGGAATGATTATATGTTATGTGCGGGCTCCCTTTCCAGTGAAACGAAGCATGAGAAGTCACTCCTGTTATCGAAAGCATTTTCGTGTATTTATTATTATTTTTTGTATGTATTTATTTTACATGTATTTTCATGTATTTATTATGATTATTAATTTATTTATTTATACACCTTTTGTGTTTAACTTCGCCAGATTCCTTCATTTGTTTCATAGTCTAATTATTGTTTTAAAGTATGTTTCCAACGACACAAAATGTTCGTTGTTTGAACTCTTATTTACATACGTTTACATTACTACACGATGATTACGAGACGGAAACAAAAATTTCAAATGGGAAAGTACAGTAAAATGTTTCAAAGAATTAATTTAAATAATGACAGTTTTACGTTCCCAATTGCAGTATGTACCATCAGAGAAACTCTTACGACATGTTATATTATAATCATTTTATTTGAAAGAAACAAAGTGCCTTTCACAAAACCTCTTTTCTTTCTTCACGTGAGTATGCATTATCAGACGTACTTTCTTATTTCAATATGTCTTTGCATCGAACCCATCCCGAATATTCTTAAAAAAGTCAAAGTAGTGACATTTATTTTTTCCTTCTTCCGTCGTATTTCTTAGAATTCAGCAATAAGATAAAATTTTCGTTCAAATCTTAGCTCGTATGCTTTCCTTTCCTCTTTCGTCTGCATTTGGAAGGAGTGCGAGAGGCACGTCGACGTTTATCGTCGCAAGAGAAGTACACTAGACATCTCAAAGTGAAGAGGGGAAGATATAAGACGCTTTTTGTTAAGTCAATATCGGTAAAGAATCGGCGTCGAAAATTTCCATCCAGCTAAATGCTTCTGAGAAGCAGTAGAAAGGAAGATGGAGAAAAAATGCAGGACATATGGATAGTACGGCGATCAAGACAATCTTTCACTCCCATAAAAAATGCAGTTGCTTTAAAAACTTTAAATTTTTGACAGTGGACGAAAGATTCCCAGTGCAAGATTGCAAAATTTGAAAGAGAAATCATTGATTGTTATAATTGCAGAAAAACCCAACAAATGTTTTCTAATATTTTGATTTTGGTATTCGGTGATCAGGAATGAATATTTAAAACAGATAAAAATATACTCCTGTTGTTGTTCTTTGGAGTTAAATGGTTTATAGTGTGAAGTATTCCTGGTTTCCTTAATGGGTGTTGTAAACGCGGGCGGGTTTCCCGGAGAAAGTTTCACGAAAGCACTTCATCCCATAATCAGTCCAGACTGTTGACTCATCCGAATGTTTGAAAACTTCAAATCACTGGTTGGCCGCTTCATCTTCCAGGCTAAATACTTTAATTCTAATAAGGAAATTTAATATTTTTTGCTACTTATTTTCTTTCCCTTCAGAAAAGATTATGTAGCTAGAAATATTTTCACTTTATTTGCAAGGAATAGAAACAATACTCGAAGAATAATACAAGGGTGGTCAGAAAGCTAATAAATGTAATAAGTTCTAGTTATACTTCATGTTGCTGGAGGTAAAGCGTGGAGAGCGAACTGTTGTATCTTCAATCACATATGTGTTTAATCTTCTAAAATGACGCACTTATTACTACTAGCTAATGACGTTCTGAAAATGCTGCTAACCAATGACTTCCTGAATTAGTGGATCTATAAACAACGCTCATTCAATTTTCATTAATATATTTAAGCTATATTTTTGCAGAAATGTGTAATTACTCTCAAAAGGCTATACAATCGTCAAAATGAATTCAATCATCTTTTTGAAGAATGTGTTCTGTAATGTAATATAGTTTTTGTTTTTTAAATAAAGAAAGAAAATTAAAAATGCACAACTAAACTTTAAAAAGTTAATTTCTCACAGCCTATGCTGAAGAACAAGCAATTAAAATGCCTAGAGTTTTGGGTACGTAGAATCTGGATAGAGTTTATTCTTGTTTATTTCAGTTTATCCTAATCAGTTATAGTTTTCATAGAAAGAATTTTATATTGATAAGTCAAGATTCATTCAGTGGTTATGAAATAAGTAGAAGAATTTTAAGGAAGTTTTCCTCCATAAAATTTTGTAAATAATTTCACTTTTTTCTTTGAAACGGTAATAAACAGGAGTTTTGCTATATACGCAATCTTACTTGATATTTCCGCTTTTAAATCAATGAAATTTTGTAAAGTAATTAACGCCGTTGCATGAGATGAAACAATGGATATATTAAAACTTTGGATGTACAGATATCATCCTAAATGCAATATCTTTTGCCCTATTAAAATGATTTTAAATTAAAACACGATCGTTTGGCGGTAATGTTATTTAACGACAATCACAAAAAATGAATAGCAAATGTATGTTGTTAAAACACCGTCGTTTTTGCACGGAATACACATAACAGAATCTCACAAATAAACTGATTACTTTCGGCAAGTCTAATCTTTAATGAAATCTGGTGACTTAATTTCGGTGGGGTCTTTGAAATTTTATAATGTCGTAAGTTTGCACATTCCTTTTACGTACCAGCAGGTTGCAAGACACCTCTGATAGTTAGATAAAGAGATCGAGATCTAAGATCAGTGCATTTTTACCTTTAGGCTGATTAGATGTCACACATAGTATGCAAAGTTTTGACATGCTGAAATATCTACAGGCAAGCTTACTGCGGTCATCTCTGCGATAAATATATTCCCAGTGATGACAGTTAATTACTTAAAAACAACAACACACGTGTAGTTTAAACACAGGGTGGTACATAGCAATAACTAAAATTTAGTCAGGTGGGCAAACTATTTCGTATATTCGAAAATTCGTCTAATTTTATAATGTTTTGCTATAAATTGATAATTTATATTAGCTGAATAGGATCTTTATTTGTTTTTGGAAACATTAAAAGATCTAAAGGTTAATTTTTTATTTAAACATAATTTTTTAAACTACATTTTAAATACGTTGGATCTTTATTAAACTTTGATTAAATTTTTAGGCTTTTTGTAATCACTTCGTTTAATTTTTCTAACTAAGTAATATGAGTGTAATCTAAAATACACAATCACTGAATTCTAATAAACCTAAAATTCACTGCCCTCAAGATCAAGTCGACGAACTCATGATCAAGAGAATAGTAGTTTCGCCTGTCCTGATAGACTTTTATTACCTTACATAATTGTTATGCTTGAGTTTCATGACTGAGCTTTACTTCGCAACGAATACACTCGATTGCAATGTCTCTTTTCTCACCCTTTTTGTTGGTGATTGTAAATTTATTCCTGACTTTTAAGGCACTCAGGAGAGATGAAAAGCCAGTTTATTTCTTACAGTGAACTGTTTCACTTTCTCGAAATCAGGTTACAAGTAGAAAATCACTGACTTGCTGGCTTCACGAGCATTTTGGAAGGTCCCTTTAAGCGTTTTAACAACTTTTTCGTAAGAAAGCATTGAGAAGTAATGCTCAATCATAAATCGAAATCTCAAATGATATATTATTTATAACAGCACAGGGGAGTAATATGTCATTACTGTTGATTTTGTAACTATCACAGTTTGAATGTTTTATACGTGAGACTTTAACTCACCTTCTGTATGTCCTTTCTTCCATTACTTCTGTTGCTTCTGTAGTTCTGTTACTGCCTCGTTACAATTCTTACATGAATGCGACACCATTTTAAAATTAGTCCACAAGACAGGAAATAAAAAGCTATTTCTTCATCTTTAATACATTATATAAAACCGTAAAATTTAAAAACGTTTTTATACATTTTATACTTTTTTGTGTGTTAAATTGGAAAAAAATAATAAAGATAAAAAAAATAATTGCTTCTGGAATATTGAAAAACTTTTCCTTCTAATCAGCGCAGTGATGCAACTTACGTGGCATTTTATATTTTGAAACCTTCCGATCTATCAGATGACATTAGATTACATTTAATTATTGTAAATTTTTACTGGTTATAGAAATCAGATTTTATTATCACCCAAGCGAAGGCAAACAATGAAGAGTAAAGTCTTTTAGTTTAAAGATGCATCGTTATTATTCTTAATTCTTAAGTGCAATTCTTAGCAAACTTAAGAAGGTCTCATCACTCTGTGAGGTACACCTTCAGTGGATTCCTTCCCATGTTGACATTTGGGGGAATGAAATGGCGGACATTCTGGCGAAGGAGGGTTCTGAAGAACCATTACCAGTTACCAATTCATTGACATATCTTGAACTGTCCTCCATTAGAAGACATGCTGACAGGCAAATTTGGCTCGTTCCGCCGAATCATCCCTGGTATCAAGCTGATTGTCCTGGAAGATCCCTTGCTATTGACTGCGATAGATGTGTTCAGACAACACTTTCCCGATTCTTCAGTGGACACCTGAAAGGACTCACTTTCGAGAGAGGTTACAAGATGCACCCAATTTGTTCTAAATGTCAAAATGCACCGGCTTCACCGATACATATACTTGAGTGCCTGGAATTGTCTCTTGAGGACCTTTACAAGTCTCCTGTGCTGGTTTTCGATTTTTTGAAGGTGAATGGACTCATGGACCTCGTCTAGTAAATTCCTAGACATGGAGATAAGCAACAACAACAACAACAATACACAGTACTAAAATAACTGACGAATTTTTGTAAAACTGTCAAGTGGTTGATGTATAAACCCTGCTAGAAATCACGATAAAAATTCATTTCAAAAGCAATTTTTTACTTGATTGATTCTATGGCGTAAAGCTCGACATTTTAGAAAAGTCAGCAAGTTATACTTTGATCTTTAAGCAATGAAACACAAAACTCAAAACTATATTAATATATATGACTCTCCTATTCTTGGCTATGGAATATCAGTGTTTTGGAGTTGAAGTAATGCTGACTTAAAATAGCAAGTAATTAACTGTAGCAGTTGCTAATATGAAGTAACTAACTAAAGTAGTTGCTAATGTCAAGCAAACTAACTGAAGAACTGCTACAACTAATAAGGATATCTTAGGAAAAGGATGCCAGCAAGCTGAGTGAATAGCTTAATGTCTTTTATAGGAAAACTAATGGGCTTAGACAGATATGTAAATTACTAACTGAAGCAGTTGCTAAAACAGATAAGCTTACCTTAGGATAAAGATAACAACAAACTGAGGTAATAGATGAATGACTTCCGTGGGAAACTATAGGGTTTACACAGATGTGTGTTAATACATCGAAGAAATTTTGAACTGTTTGAACTTCTAGTTTAGAAAAACACCTTCATGAGTAAATTAAAAAAAAGAATTTTTTAGGATCTTTTTGAAGTTGTAGCAATAATTCAGAGACAGGTATAATTTTATCTTACATTGCAATATGCCAGATAATTTTCGTAATTCTTTGCTTTTACAGAGATTTGTTAAAATTTAATTCAGAATAAATGAATAGAGATCTGTTCTCTTCTACTGTATTATAAAAACATCTCAGTTTCTAATGATTTTAAGTATTAAAATATACAGTACGAAACTTATAAACATCGAAATTGCGATAAGAATAGAAATGTGATTAAATTATTAGAATTTTTAAAATAATAGTTATTTTATTATTTAAGAGGAAAACTTAAGAAGCAATAATAGGAGAGGCTATGAAGAATCCGTGATGTCAAAAGACTATAACAAAACATACTTGTTGCTCAGTATAACCTTTGTGTTGCATAAGTTAGTTCCTGTCTTGAGTACTTCATCAAGAAGGTTCCGGACATTCCAGCAGTTCTAGCAAATATGGCTTGGGAACCGTCCTCGCCTTATACTGAGAACATTGGAGAGAGAAGCGGCTTCCTATCAGGAGGCCTCTGTGAATTACACCAAAGAACATAGAACCAAAGGGCCAAAGAGCATTTACAGTAACGTAAAGCCAAAAGTGAACAGGAATAAGCGCACGGGAAACATAAACTTTAGCATATCGTTATATAGGTACTGTCTGTTGATGCAACGGATCCACTGAATCCTCCTTCATTATTTCGAACGCAAGTCTACAGAAGGCAAACAGTAAGCAGCACGGTTATTCCTGTTTATACTGTAGATTTCGAAGACGTTATTAACAGTAAATTATGTATTTCTAATTCCATCACAGAAATATAAGTGATGCATGTATTGAAATTGGAAGTGATGAAAAAGTGTGTAAAATGAAAAGAGATGTTCATTAAAATAGGCAATGTCACAATTTTCATCCTGAATTTTAGAATTTATCCACTTAAATTATTTATTCAGATTTTCCTCTTCGTTGAAGGGGTATTCGTTGCTGCAAGTAATGCTTCAACTTTAATAATTTCTACGCAAAAAATATTCTATGCAAAATACGATTTAACAAGTTATATATATTTAAGAAGATGATACGGAAAATGACTAATGTCCTTAAGCAGTGATTTTTAAGTAGAAGTTCTGTTCATGAAAAATGCCGAGTTTTCACTTTATTATTGTTGTGTGTAATTTACATTATTATCTTAATTTTAGGAATATTTTAACGTATTATTTTATTATTAGTATATTCACATTTCGAGGGAAACCTCAAAAGGCTTCACGAAACGTTAAGGATTGGAAAATTATTAAAATTTTAAATCTTTAGCATTCAGTAAATTTTAAACTTTCTGTTTCCGATAATCTTCTGCACTTAATAGAATTACGAATCATATGCGAGCAGTTTCAAGTACCTCAAACTATAGCCAAAACAAAAATTTTAAATTTGCTGCTTTATTTTCGATCTTTCTGTACTAAGAGGAGAAATATTGGAAAGCTGAAAGGGCAGATTTTGCAGTTTTAAATCCAACGCAAATAACGCCTCTAAGTTGCGATAAACAAATAATCAGTACCCGTACCTATCATTAATCAATACTTAATAGTAAAATACATAATAAACACATTTCCCATGATTTTTGAAACTGAAATATGCGTCATTTCGAGATTAATCCATGTCATATGACTTTTACATAACTCTAATGATATAAATGGAATTTAAACAGCAAATAATAATTTTATAGCAATATTAATTATCTAATCAAAATGCATTGAGAACCAAAATTAACTCAGTCTGAATTAAGATCTCTTTCTGATGACAACACACTTCTTTTCGACGCTCCGGTCTAGCTGGATTGCTGCCTGCTGCTCGCTTCTTATTGAAAATCTATCAAAAATGTATACATTTTGAAATAGGCACAAATAATATGCCAAGCTGTTTGTAGCCGCAACAATACTCAAATAAAATGAAGATTAAATATGAAAAACGTTAATAACATTTCTGGACTGCATCGTTTCTAGATAAATTTATGCCACATGGCCTGCGCAATGCTGATGATGTAGCTAATTGGGAACTTGTGAATTTTGAGCACTAAACTTTCTGCCTAAAACAAAACCTTCCTCTTTGGTGAGCTGCCATATTGGATAAATGCGCACTTCGATTGTATCTCTGCTGCTGCTTGGATGCCATTTCCCTGCGCTCTCTTCCTATCGCAATAATATTTAAAAATATAATGTTCTGGAAATAGGCGCGATTAGAATGCCAAGTAAACTGTGGCCACAAATGTGAATTTAAAATAAAATGAAGATTTAATCTGTCTCGGCTTCCAGTTTCATATTCATTGTGGATCAACATTTCAGCATCTACGCCATCAAAAGTTTTTCTCTTCATTACGGATTCAGCCTTATATGTTCTACATCGTCAATACTGCGAAGCCCCTAAACGCCACAGTATTTAAATCTCAATCAAGTATTCATAAAATCGTTAACTAAATGGAACTTTCAACGGCTCATAAATGTCATAATATCCTTAATGTAAAATATCTTTACGTCTTATGCACGTAAGTAGGTCACTTTATTTGGGCTTATATACATATATGTACAAATATACACATGACATTTACAATTCATTACTTGCAAAATTGCAAACTATTATGCTTATGTTGATAAGCAAATATTTTATCCCAATGCAATCAGTTTATGATTTTACAACCACTAAGAACACGATACCATTGTTAATAAAACATATTTTGAATAAATTAATAGTACCTGATTGGGCATTTAATATGACACTATTTTGTTAAGGAAAATTTCATTACATAATAGTCTAGAAATCCTATCTTTCCACAAAGACCGATATTGGTCAATCCAAGATTATAGTAAAACGTTGCAGCTGCCCATGTGTATTGTTACTTATAACTACGGCATCGACATTTTGCAATTTAGAGCAACTGTTGAGATAATTAAATGCACTTCTTCCCTGTTCACAAACATTAAACTTTTCTTTACACTCCTTCAGTGAGGCCTTTCTATCTGAACGTTTCTTAAGTCTTTCAAGTGAGGATTTTTTTATAAATTAAGATGTTTTGAAGACAACTTTACTATTACCCCTATGAAAATAATTTTTTAGTGTCTATTATCATAGGTATACTTTTATTTAAAAAATACGGTTAAGCAAAATTTATTTAATATTTTATTGGTATTAATCATTTAAGTTAATAGAAGAAAATTTATACATATATTTACACAATAAAACTTGTGTTCTGCTAATTTCATAATCAAAAGAGATCTGCTATTATTACAGAAGCTGTGTAAAACTTTGTTAGACTTAAAAACGTTAAAAAGTTTTGTCATAAACTTCCTTCTGTATCCAGTGCTGTTATACTGGAAGACAAAAAAGCGGCGATATTTCGCCTGATATTTTACACAGGACCAGGGATCAGAATTTAAAATAACTTCGATTTGTACACGTTAGGTAGCAGTCAGAATATGTTTTCTGTTTACGAAATACTTAAATGATCTGTAAATAAATGTTTATCTTTTACGTTATGAGATTCGAGGCTTAATTTTTCATTTAAAACCAATTTCCAGCATATGCTGTCATTCATTACTGAGCCATCATATTCTAGATATTATACTGTGATGTGATAAATGTATAGATGTGACATGGTAAGTGCTCAAACATTTTGTTTTACATTTTTTTAATAAAAATGCTTTAATTATTTTATTTTATTAACAAGTTTAATTTAAGTTATATGAGCAGGAAGAATGCAGTCTAAATTTGTGTCATGAAAGCAAACAGTTAAGAAGAACACGTGCTCTTGCTCTTTAAAGTACATCGTATACACCCAGCTCGTGCAGAAAATACTGTGTAGAGCAATAGCAGATCCTCGCACATTTAAATTCAGACAGCGTCTAAGATTACCTGAAATAAGAATCCAAAATGTATGCAAAAGTCTTAGTAAATGTATTGCCTAGTTGAATTTCAAGAATGTCTACACTTTGAGAAATAACAGAACATGAATCTTATGTCCGAAAAGGCGAAATTAACACATCTTCAATAGCTAATCATAGTTGGAAATTTAATCACAATTTTGATTTTGATTCTACTAAAATTATCCAGAAAGCTGGTTCTATTAGGGAATTGAATTTTCTTGAAGCTTTTGACATTCACAATAATTTATCCTGTTTAGTCAATGATTTCAATTCGTATCCAGTCTTGCCTAATGCCTTCAAAAGTCTACTAACTTAACCCTTCATTTTAGTTACTATTTCTGCCGATAGATGGCGCTATCGGCTCTTCCACTCGTCGCTCGTGGGTATAAATATGATCGACATTCGCTTTCTCGATTTTGCTGAATTTTTTGCTCCTGATGAAGGGGAACCCGTTTTGCCCTCGAAATCGATTGGGATTTTACAAAATCTACGTCGAATACAAGGTTGTCGATTTGCCTGTTTTATCTAGAATTTGTTTTCAAGATGAGAGAAACACATGTAGAGGGTAGACTTTACAGTGTTTAGACAGTAGTAAGTATATTTAAATTCACTAAAGAATAAGCCACAGTTTAAAAGGAAGGAATTTTGCAAAGGATTATTTTGTAAGAAGAGCAGAAATGTATAGATTTATCCCTATATTTGCAGCTTATAAACCGACTTATCAAACTTGGAGATGTTATTCAAAAAGATTAGATCGATTCGGACGTCGGCTTTCGAAAAATGCAGGTGAATGAGGAAAAAGATGGACAAAAGGTAAAAATTATTTGAGACAATATCACTATGTGAATCAAAATATTTTCACTGTGGCTTGAATTTGTTACTCTGCTCAGAATCATAAACATATGTGATACTGTTTAATATTTCAAATTAAAGGGGGCCCATTTGGAGATTTCGAACGGCATACGATGTTTTTAATTTTTAGCCCGAAAGGACATTTTGCGTCGAATGACTAAAAGCGTTGAATAACTATTCAGATTATTGCCACGACATATTATCGCTCTGTATTATATTTAAAGAAATTAAATAAGGAAGAACCTGCATGTAATGAATGTTTGTTCCTCACATTATAAAAAACAACGGTATCTAGGAACATCAAATTTGGAATAAAGTAGTGCTGCACCCGAACATCTGCATCTGAAAGTCCGAATTTTATACTTCATATTTTGTAAAATTTTAATCAATTTTTTGGTTAACAAACTCAACGATGTAAAAACGAGGAGTGGCAACACTACGGAATATTTTTTTTTGCAACGAGTGAAAGTGTCTATCGGAAATACTAAAGATGAGCTGTTTTTAAAGGTTTTGTGATTTTGATGTTAAATTGAGTTTTTTTAAACCGTCTTGTTAAGAAAACTAAACATTCATACGATGAATTGAATGAAGACTGAGAAAAATAGAAAAATATGCCAACACTTGTCATTGCATCGGGAATTCTAAACATATGCTGCTATACTGTTTTTAAAATTTTTGTAATTTGGCTGTTAAATTTCATATGGCATAAGAACAAACGGGAATGGGTTATCAGGAGACAGTTTAACAACAGACTGGTAGACTGGGAGCTCAGTGAGGGCATAAAAAACCTTAACAAACCGTTTTGGGCAAACATTATAATCTAAACCCTTTCAGATTTTTCTTTTAGTATTCGGTGGATAAAGCAGAATGTAAAAGTTAAATGATCACCAACAGCGGGTTCACCATGGAATTTAAAACAAATTTTTCCGCCCATTGTCGCTTTTATAACATTTGTGTGTGCTCAGATGCCATGTTTCCGCTCAAAACCTTCATTTTTAAAAATTTCGTCAACTTTACATAATATGTGTTTCTTTCTTGTATATTCTTCCAAATAATGAGAAAATAATACATTTTCATCAACACTTTTTTGTGAATGTATCGGAAGTACACTAAAAACTCGATGTTGTGTCGCGAATTCTCTGTAGCAAAATTTAAGTGCGTTTAGTCATTTAAGTAATCAATTATTTAAGTATTTTATTTTTATCTGTGTTTGATTTTTAAATCTGAAATTCTGAAGAGTATGCTGAATATATATATTTAAACAGTGTATTTAAAATTATAAGGCAATTACTTTCTTCAACGGTCACATTTTCTAAGGACGAAAAGGAGCGTCCTTTAACGGAAGTACCTATACATATATTTGTAAAGAATGTATTTAAAATCTTTAGGCAATTATTTTTCTTCAACGGTTCAATTTACTAACGAAGAAAGAGGAGCGTCTTTTAACGGAAGTAACATCTGTGAAAATAGCTTTAAAGTTGACAGTTGCAACTGAGGGCAGTATAGAGTTGTTACCCTTGTCTTTTGTTACGAAGCAGTAAAATGGATATCGTTATTGGCATCCTGCTTTCAATTGCACTATTGCTTTGTGAATGTTGTCTTGCTTATATAACTTCGGAAGAACGGTTGTAAATTGAATCTTGAAATGGGAGTTTTTTTGTTGTTTCTCCTTAGATTTTTCTGCTTGTTAGCAAGGGTGTTCGAATTTTTAGTCTTAAATTTTCGCAGGTGTTGGCTGAGTCATTTCGCAGATGGTCAACCGTCGACTGTAACCAAATGACTTTATTTTGATTCTTTTGAGAGGGTGATTTTGTTCGGTTAAATTATAGTGAAAGTCTCGGATTGGCAAGAATTTAATTTTATATGTTAGGTTTGAGCAGTAATATTTAATGGTAGGAGAAACCGGGTTTTCCCCGGTTCTTGCACGAGTTTAGAAGTCAGTTTTGATACAACTAGAGAGAAGAGAATTAGCAGAGAGGGCTTTTGGCCCTGCGGCCGAGCTTCACCCTTGCAGGTGCCTCGCGCTTGCGATCCTGCGGCGACTTGCGCCGGTATTCATGAGAGACAGATTCAAGTTGAAGATGTGAATAATTGAGAATCTTTCCTGAAATTTATGCAAGAGGTAGAAATTAGAGCGATCTCTTCCGAGTTAGAGAACGGATACTTCCTGAAGTGAGTTTTCCTGCAAAATGGATGTTTTCTGCCGCCTCAGTGTTGAAAATCGTGTGCAAACTACTTCTATATCTCAATTTTTTATTTCCGGGCTTCTTCATTTATGGCTCTACAAGATGTCATTTTTCTTGAACATTATTTTGGAGCTGATTACTTTTAGGACAAATTCAAGAGTTCAATGGAGAAATTCTTCTGCCGATGTCGCCTATAACTTCTTATGATGATGGATTCCGGTAGTTCAACTGTGAGTTATCTTATATTTATTTAATTGGTTCCATTATAGTATTTGTCAAGTGACAATAACTTAAATTAATCTTGCGTAACTGGTAGTAAGAGAATTCCTTTTAGTAATAGATAAAATTATGTTATTAGAATTATTATTATTAGAAGAATTTAAAATTATTGTAAAAAAATATTAAATTTATATTAATTGTAAGTTCTATATTAGTTTAAACGAGATCCAGTTTAAATAATTCATTTAATGTTCCAGTTATTCTAAGTAATCGTTATTATGTTAAATTGCAGAATTTTGTCTTGATAAATGATTCTTGAAGGAAATTTAATGTGGAATATTAATTGCTATTGTATGTAAGGGTAGTCTGGCCAGCTATCGTATAAATATATCCTAGATATTAATAAATGAGTTTGGTTTTATGTTATTACTTGCATTTGTTTTTTTTGTGTTACGTAGTTGGTCTGTTCAGTCCCTTCATTTGTTTGAGCCGTTAAGGCTTTTAAGAAACATGAAGACTTTATCGGAGTTATGGAAAAATGTTTACGCATTTTAGGGTACTCAGAACGCGCCCTGTTATTTTTAGCAAATATGTACTAACCACGGTTTACTGAATATTTGAATGTTTGTTTTAGGTGCCAGGAAAGTTAGAACTAGTGCTTGATTTTTCTTAGTGGAACTGATTGATTGTGTTTGAATATTTCTACCCTGGTGCTTATGAGGTGTTTAATGAATCTGTGCTTGTGCTCTTGAGTTCATTTTAAAATGATTGCATTTTAGAAATGTTTTGGTTTAGAAATAGTATTCAGTTCTACCGAGTACCAGAGAAGATTTATTCCTTCTTGCGTTTTTCAGGTTAAGATTTATTAAGATGAATTTGCTTTGCTTTGTGTGAGTTAATTGATTAAGAAATAGTTAATTTAGATATTTTTTGAGTTAGTTCAATTAACCAGTTCCTTCCTCCACTTCTAATTAGAACAATTTTAGTAGTAAGTATAGAAACAGCAAAAAAACTGCCCTTTCAAGACCCAATTTACAACCTTTCCTTTCTTCCGAAGTTATATAAGCAAGACAACATTCACAAAGCGCTAGTGCAATTGAATGCAGGACGCGAATTATGATATTCATTTTACTGCTTCGTAACAAAAGACAAGGGAAACAACACTATACTGCCCTCAGTTCCAGTTGTTATCTTAAAGGCTATTTCCACAGATGTTAATTCCGTTAAAAGACGCTCCCCTTTCTTCGTTAGTAAATTGAACCGTTGAAGAAAAAATAATTGTCTAAAGATTTTAAATACGTTCTTTACAAATATATATATGCATTATGCTCTTCAGAATTTCAAATTTAAAAATCGAATACAGATAAAAATAAGATACTTAAATAATTGATTACTTAAATGACTAAACACACTTAAATTTTGCGACACAGATTTCGCGACACAACATCGATATTTTTTAAATATAAGTTGCTTCATCCAACTGAATTGAAAATTTTGGCCTTTTTTCAGTAATGAGTTCATCGAATTGGTCGCTCCTCATTTCTGAATTTATATTGGCAACCGTAGTGTTTGATAAAGAATGGTTCCAAATTTCATCTCCATATGTACTTATGGGAAATATTTTTGCTACTTAAGTAACAAGATGTAATACAAGATCTTCTCCAATCATGTGTGGCCTTTTCTTTTTAACAAATAGATACGAAGCTTCGAATGACGAGAGTAAATATTTTTCTCTAACGATGATAAGTTCTTCAAAATATTGCTTTTCTTTATTTGAAGATTTTAACAGTCTTTCAAAATATTCTTTTAGTTTATTGACATACAAAGAATTTTTCGATTATAGATGACTTTTTAATTTTGATAGTTTTATATTCTTCATTTCCAAAACATTATTGATAATAAAACAAAGCGTTTGTTCATTAATATCACAGTTGCTGAAATTAAAACCAAATTGGAGAAATGCTTTATAACACTTTCTTTTCGCATCTCAATTGCCTCTTTCTGATTACAAGATTCTATTTGAAAAGAATCTGTAGATTTGCCACCTGGGCTATTGTTGTTACTCAAGTTTTGCCATTTTTTCATTGGTAAAATAATTATTTTAATAAATACCAAAATGTAGTCGAATAAAATAGTAAAATACAGTGCTGTATTTTTCTTACGAAGCATGCATTTGTTGCGATGATACAGAAATAACCGACTATACCTGAAGCGTATTGCCACAACACTATTTGTAGCTTCACTGACCTTATTATCGTCACACCATGGATCTTATAAGGTTCACGCATTGCTCCTATGAGGTCCAAGACGTTTCGTACTCTGCATATGCGGCAAATTTTGAATTAAAAATGACTTATTTTCTGATACTGCAATGCGGCACTGCTATTATGATGCACTTAGTAGTATTTTGCAATGTATAAATGTAATTTACGGCTCAGGCTCACCACTAGTACAGTTTTATAATTGCGCTTTACTGAAAATGTAATATATTAAATTAAAGATAATGAAGATGCTGCGACTAGTGTTCCTTCAGATTCACACATCTAAAGACAGTTTTTGGAATTCTAGCATTTCACTTTGCAACCCCACTGGGGGTCGCGACCCACAGTTTAAGAAATGCTGGTTTACATTATTAGATGCTTAAAATGATGTTCTAAATGTTACAAAATTAAGGCACATTTAACTGCCTCAGTATGTACACTGCTCGACATTGAAAATGCAACACCAAGAAGGAGTGGTCAGAAAGTGATGAAATTTGGAAAAAAGACAGAGACAGCAAGCAGCAATAAGGGATCTTCATTTCAAAGTGATAGTCAGAATACAGAGCGAGAATAACGTCGGCTCAGTAGGATGTAGGACCAGCTCGGACACCGATGCACGAAGAAACACGTCTAGGCAGTGTCAATAAGAGTGCGTATGGTGTTCTGAGGGATGCTGTCCATTCCCTTTCAACCATTTGCCACAGTTCGTCTTCTGAACGAGGCAGGGGCAGAGTCTGCAAACGACGTCCAATCACATCCCACACATGTTCGATTGGTGACAAGTCAGGAGAGTACGGTGGCCAGGGAATCTGCATACCTTGCAGAACATGTTGGCAGATGCGAGTACTTCCTGCTGAAAAATTACATTAGGCAGCCTCTGAAGGTAGGGAATTGCCACCGGCCGCAGTACATCATCCAAGTATCTTTGGGCCGTCATAGTGCCCTTAATACGAACTAGAGGTGACCTGGATCGTAGGCAATAGCGCCCCAAACCATTATGCCACACTGTCGCGCGGTGGGGCGTTCCACAGTTACTGTTGGATTAGATCTGTCTCCACGTCGACGCCACACACGTATACGGCGACTGTCACTGGATACACAGAAGCGTGACTCATCTGAGAACACGACCATTCTGTTGTCAACATCGTTCCAGTCCGGTACCATTCTAAATGTTGGCGTCTATGCTTTGGGGTCAATGGCAGTCTTCTTAACGGACGCCGTGAGTGCAGGCCACGTTCAACCAACCGGTGGGAAATGGTTCTCGTCGACACGGGAACATACAGGGTATCTTTTGCATGCTGCAGAATCGCGGTACAAGTGACATGCAGGACTGCCACAGCTTGTCGGTGGATGCGTCGATCCACGCGTGCTGACGTCACTCTGGCTGCACCTGCACTCCTCCTTCTTCTCACATTCCCTTGTTCCAATCATGTTCGCCATAGCCGATGCACCGTACTCGCATCCATGTGAGTATCAGCTGCGATCTGACGTAAGGACTAACCCGCCTTTCTCAATCCGATCACCATACCCCTCATAAAATCGTCTATTTGCTGGAAGTGCCTTCGTTGACGGCGGCCTGGCATTCTCTTCTATTACACGTATTCTCCGGGACAAAACCAACTTTTTCGATAATTCGTCTGGCAGAAATAACGACACGAATATTGCCCATTCTACACGTTCTTTTCCTTATATCGTACTTCACGTGCGTCAGAGAGCTACGCATTTCTCATCATTCGCATTACTCAGTGACGTACGTCTACTCTAAAATTTGCATAAATTTCTGACCATTCCTTCTTAGTGTTGCATTTTCAATGTTGAGCAGTGTATTTAGTTTAGTGCAGAATGTGAATTTATCCATTATATTGTTTCACAACGTGTAGCAAGCGAAGCTTTGCATTTGTCACAACCCTCTTCTCCGGCAGAATTCTTCCAAAATTACGCGGCACAATTGCACGACAAGAGAGTCTTGAGTGGTGTTATGTTCACAGGCTCACTTAAAATACCTTAGCCTTGAAAAACTTTCATAAAAGTCCATAGATTAATATCGTGTTTATCCGGGGTCTGTCTCTTCCCCCCTTCTTTAATCTTGAAGAAACCGATGTGACATTACTCATTAAACAAGTTATTCAGGAAATCATGAATAGCATTTACAGTGCATGGCAGGAATCCATCTTGCAAGAAACTCTGAGTTTATAGAGGGACAGCTGTTGTCATTTTCAGGTGTGAGAACACTTAATGGGCACTAACAATTCCTTTCTAACAGACAGCCAGTGGTTCCAATTACTGGCATAATATGTGAATGGCCCTGCAAGGAGCCGATCTTATAACAAAGTTTGTACTTAATTGTCTTTGTGTTGCCACCAAAATATTCGTTTCTTCAAACAACATTACAATATTCATCTTCTGTTGAACGCATAACCAGCCTTCCTCTTGCAAAATTTCGTGGCTAATCAGAGACTGATACTAAATTTTCATGATATCTACCAGATGTTCCATAAAGAACAGCACTAAAGTAAGCGTTTTTAGCATTCAATTTAAAATATTAAAAAATTAATCGGGTGATTGAAAGACATGACCCTCCGGGCGTCACCTTATATAACAATTCGTAAAATGCATCAGAATTAAGTTCTCTAAATAGTGCAATTCAGAAGTTTCTTGAAATAACAGCGTATTTCATTTGTTTTATTAAAACATTCACAAAGAAGTTTCTCAATAGCCTTTGCTCTTAAAACGGTAAAATTTTCGTTACATATTTTTTCCACCACTGTAGAGTAATTAGATTTTTTTTTTGGTGGAAGATACGCTACAAATGAGCAATGCCCTCCCCGGGATTCGAACCTGGACCTTTAGAATATGCGCCGAGTGTGCAATTGTTACACCATGCGAAGGCATGCCGAAAGGAGGAAGAAACTACTTTATATAATCTCCCTTTTAAAGGGCGTCTGCGATTAGAAGATCCAATCGCTAAATCCTCGTAGTGAACTATCATCATCCAGCACATTTCTTAGTTCGGCGCCACTGAACAGTCATTAGGTTGTTTTGAAGCAAACATACATGAAAAATGAGCAATGCGCTCACCGTAACTCGAACTTGAACCTCTATGCACCAAATGTGCTAACTGTTACACCACGAAGGCATGCGGAAAGGAAGGAGAAAATGCTTCCTTATTTGAAGATCTGAATTCAGACCGCTTAAAAAAGAAGGAGAATTAAGAATTGAAAGCAGAAAAACATTTTAAAAAAAGAAAAGCTCCCCA
>KK112703.1:218870-323040 GCA_000611955.2 Stegodyphus mimosarum | reverse complement strand
GTTGTTTTCACTTAAAGTCCAAAGATCAAGTGTGAAAAGTAAAATTTGTTATGCACCCTATACTGAATCAATGCACAAAATAAATTTACTGATTAAATAAGCACAAGATCAATGCATAGACCTGTTACTGAAACTCACAAAGCGGGGTTAAAGTATCAAGTCTAAACATAGATACATGAAATCAAAGGAAATATCATTAAACACAAGTACTCCGACTAGGCCTGAGCTCGAAATTTCACGGCACCAGATGTTACGTGGCAATCCTGGTCACGGCACCAGATGTTATATGCTAAAATCGCGGCACCAAATGTTCTGTGGTACCAAATGTTAAATACTAACTGCTACAATAATTTGCCTACAATAATATCAAACCCTAATTCATTGCGTTGTGTATACTAACCCGAACAACCCCCAAGACCAAGCAGGAGTACTGGTGTTAAAAACATTCACACAAGTCATCATAAGAAAAACTCTGAATCAAATATATATATATAACCAAGGATATTTATTGCAGCATTAAAGGAAGACACTCAATCTTTCAACTTAAATCTCTAGATCTATGGTGTGTTCAGGTGACAACTATTTAAAATAATGCATTTAGAATTATAATATATATATTGCTAATTTCAAATATGCACCGAGATGAATTAATCAAAAATTTACACCGTAAAAATTAATATTAGATTTTCATATGCAGTTATCAAACTCTGCTGGCCAGCATAAAAATACACAGGAATTTAATGAATCACCGAGCATGGTGTCTTTACCAATATTGATAGAGATTACTTAGTTCAAGAAATTTCTTAATTTACTCAGGTAAAAATTACATACATCAATTTAGCAATCCCTTAGGCAGTTAGAAAACATTACATATTCAAGTAGACCCGTTGGAGAAAAATGATTACATTTATTCCTACATTCAATTACTCAATTAACGGTAAAGTAGAATTTAAATTTTAAATTGTTCCTTAATTTGCAAAAGTTAAAGTTAATTCTCAACCAAAAATAGTAACAACTTAAAGTAAAAAGGTAAAATTTAGATAAGTTTACAAATTTAATATCCTGTCTTAATTCATTATATATAAATTTTAATTATATTCCAAGTTAAGGTTAAAAGTCCTAAATAGATTAATAGTGTAGCAGTTGCTTAAATACACAGCCTGGATTTAAGATCCAGCAGAAAACCCTTGACTAAAAGTTAAATAGAATTTAATTGGAAATTAAACACACATATAATTACTCCTTACATTAATAATTCATCACTGGAAAATTTACTTCAAATAATCAAATCTCTTAAAAAAAATTTTAAATTACCATATTACTTAGGAAACATGTTCACGGAATTTAAGTCGCAAGCTGTACTAAATTTCAGGTGAAATTATCAATCAAAAGGTTGAACTCACTTGAATGGAAGCGTTGAAAATTTAATTAAGCATTAACTCAACTTATAGATTTTTTTTTTCGGATGTCCCATTCATAACAGGTGTTGAACAAGGCTCTGCCGAACCAGTCCTTCGCAGATGTTGAACGAGGGAGTCCGGCAAGAAATCTGGACACCTGGATCAGACACTATGAAGATGGTAAAGTGCATTCGTGCAGCAAAACAAGAGCTCCTAAGGGTTCCTCCCTTTTCCGTCTATTCTCATTCATGCGAGTTGATGGTAGTAATTCGATGGGGAAAAAAACAACATTCTCGACTCCAACACGGGGATGGTAAAGTGCGGAGGAGTAAACTTCAAGTGTTTTTTTAGATGTTCATCTTTATCTTATTTCCCATCTCCGGCTCTTCCAGAGGAAGAAAAAATAACGTGCTTCTACAGCTGCGAATCCAAGGCAAAAAGGGCTGAGCATGGCCTTGCATGACGATTTTAATCGTCCAGAATCCAGAATTTTCGAAAATCACCAAATTTGGTGAATTAGTATGCAAATCTCGCCAAACACAAAACAGTGCTGCGAAAACTTAGTTTTTCCTTCTTCACACCAAAAAAAATTCCACCCTCGCCACCCCCTTCGCCAACAAGGAGGGGTGAGGGAAAGAATGCGACAAACCTATCACTCCCCTACCACGCAACCGGACGCAGTACATGACCTTGACGAAAAAGTGCTCAAAACGACGCTTATAGCAGAATAAATTTCTAGACACGAAATTCAACAATTTTAGCAATTAAATGGGCATAATTCTCCAACGGGGCAACGTACAGTCATGAAAGTAGATTCATAAGAAGGGTAAATTTTTTCTCTTTAAGAGGTATAAATTTCATCCATGTGAATAAAAAGGAAGTATTTTTAAATTTAAAATATTACGCAGAAACAACCGATTTCCCATTGTCTCCTTCTCCCGAAGGCTAATACTGTCGAACGCGTAACGTAAGAATGAGAACTCTGTTTAACTCGCATAAGAATAATTGATTCAATAACATAAGCAATACAATTCGTGAAGAAAAATTTTAGAATAAGCATAAATTAATGCATATAATTACCTCACTCAATAATTAATTAACAAATAACTGCAATTAACTACACATTAATCCATAATTCTAAACTAACCAAAAATCACTACATAACATCATGGTATAAGAATAAAAGAAAACTAAGCTCACGGAGCCGAGTAACAGAGTGGGTATATATATATATATGCTGCGGTTGATTGTTACCGAAAAGGGAGATGCACAGCTATATGCTACAGCAGTCCTATACATACGAAATTTCAGCATTCTAAGAATATCGTTTTTGAGTCATGCTAGATACATATATACACACGTACGTACATACGTAAGTACAGCTGCCATGAAAAATTCTCTTCTGTATCCATTTTAAATCAGTTTTATGATTCGTTTGGGAGATGTCACTCAAAATCATTGTTAAATTGCCTTCGATAACGGTCAAATGGAAATTTGCGTTGAAATATACTGCCCGGAATTTTTCGTAATTACAATATTTCCTTTACAAGGAAGTAAAAATGTACCTTCTCAGATCAAAGCGCCTTATAGTCTTTAAAAAACTAAAATTTATGCTATTTAAGTTATGATAGGAAATATATAAATTTCAGATTAAAATGGTTATGAAGTGCTTTTCCAGTTAACTTAGCTGTAAACTTGTTCCAGACCTTTTTGTAAGAAAATACTGCGTCCTCTAGAGGTACAAAACTCTTCCCATAACAGAATTTCCTTTGCATCAGCAGCGTTATGAATACAAAGTTATTGATCATTAAATAAGCTTTTATTAGCAACACAGCAAACCCAAAACTTTGTTTTAATTATCCATAAAACTTTATAGGTTATTAATAGTTGAAAAGTTTCACGGTTACATAAACTGCTCGTTTTTTCTTACATAGGCATTAAAAGTATATTTAATACGAAAAGGAAATTAAGTGCGGTTCTTCAGAATGTATTAGCTTCTCCTCTTTCGCTAATTTCTCATTTAATTACAGTTTTCAGCAACATCTGTTTTCAAATAAGGAAGTTTTGCCTATATATATATACATATGCCGTAATTTTCTTTTTACTTCCTTGTACGAAGTAAAGGAAGGATTGTAATCAAGAAAAATTTAGGGTATCATACTTCAAAGAAAATATCCATTTTTACCTCTCTTGAACCCATTTGGACGAATATTTTGCATAGCATTTATATATATGGACTAAACAAATGTCTCTTTATCACATAACCGCTCGTAAAAAGGATTTAAAAATGGATTCAGAAGGGATTTTTTTCAGGGCACCTTTACGTACATATCTATGTATGCATCTCTCATAATGCGAAAACGATTAGCTGCAGAACATTGATATTTTGTATATGGAACTGCTATAACATCTAGTTATGCAACTTCCGTTTTTGCTGAAATCGGCTGCCTCAAACTTATATATATATATATATAACATACTGCAAAAAAGAGCACTTTATCCTTATGGACTTAACTCCAATTTAAGCAATACCACTAATAAAATCAAGGAAAATTCTGTCTACGGACAATTCAGATTTTTTAGCCAACCAACTTCCAGAGGAAAAGAGGAGGAAATTTTTCAGCTCAAGATATAGATATAATGTTACATAAAATTTCTAACTTCTTTACACATGAATCTTTCGTTAAACAAACTATTAATTTAATGCATAATTTGAAGAATAATACTTTATGGAAACTTCTTAACAAAGTTAAAAAACAATTTATAGGAACAGAGATCATTAAAGATTTAATCATTGATTTCTGCAACTTTAAACTCAGTAATAGTAACTTTTTTCGTAAAAAAATCTTCTGTAAAATACAATTCAAACATCCATTATATGATCAGCTAAAAATATCTAGTATTTTTAAAAAATATCAATCCCTATTACCTGACACTAGCTTACAAGTTACACCGTGCTTCAAATACGAAAAAACAATAGGCTCTTTAGTAATTAATCACCATGAAATTAGTTCCAACAACGAATGCAACTGTCTTCAACCGGAATTTAAAAACTTTGTTGATCAATATCACAAGCACATCATCACAGGAGACTTAAGCATTGTTCAGGACCAGCAACTACGTCAAGTCATGCAACTAGGAACCAAATTTCGTCCCACATTCTCACTGAGAAAAGAATTTTGTACGCAACAATTCCACAACGATCTCAATAAATTTATCATAACTATCAGTAATCGCACAAGCCTACCCACCACTACCTTTTTAGAATGGAAAACGGCAATAAGTAAAGCATTTGAGCATACGTTGATTAAACTTCCCCAGTTATCAGCATTACACTATAAAAAACTTCTACTCACTCAAATTAAAAAACTGCAAACTATTTTTATAATCACCAAAATTGATAAAGCCAGCAATAACTTCAGTATTTGTTGAAAAAAATTCTATTATGATCTTTTGCACCAAGAATTAAATAGTTCTAGCACTTATCAAAAAGTTAAAACCAGCTCCAAAATTCTATTAAATAAGTTTAATGCTCTGCATAAAAGACTGAACCTTCATCCTATTAAAATTAATAATAGATTTACTAATCTGTATGCTTTACCCAAGTTCCACAAAACACCAATTAAATTTAGGTTTATAGCAAACAGCACTAAAAGCTACTTAAAAGAAATCGACTATAAATTTTCACAAGTACTAAAACTCATCATGAAATATATCAATTATTTTATAGAAATAAAAGATACTTGTCGAAGGACTTTAATTGAAAGTCTTTACGAAATAGCGTAATAGGTCAAATAAGGTCATACATCAGGTTTCAAAAGATCGTAAAGTCGAACAGAAAGAAGATCACATTACCAAAGATACACATCTCAGAAACCTATAAAAGTACTTTAAATATCTGATCTTAAATTAAATTCTTCTCAGTATACTAGCACTGCATCCTATTCTCTTAACTTCTATTGAACACAAGCCCTAAATAACGCCAGGTCCCGTTGCCGGTAGCAACAACAACCGCTTTCACCGCTTCCTTCCTGCAATTTCGCCGTCCGGACCCTTATCGAGTCCTTATCGCCTAGCCGGACAGGATGATTGAACGCCGGCCGGAGTCAGTATAATAGAGGGCTGCGGCCCTGCTTATCAGGGCGGCCGCGCCGGGCGAGAGGGAGGGATGCTGTTTACCATAACAAAATGGCAGTTTCCTTGAGAAAAACCTCTTTTTCCGCAGGCCGGAAGCCCCGAAATGACTTGATCGCCGAGAAAGGATGGAATTTGTTAAAAGGAGATGGGAAAGGGTCTCTGCTTTTAAGACTTCCTCCTCCTTATTCTTTCGTTATCGGGAGGGCTGAATTGCTCCCAACCCTTTCTCTCGCGTTTAATGCCGCTTGCTGCAGTAGCTGCCTCGAATAAGGTTTGATGGAAAAGCTTCAGTATAATGGGAGGCTACAGTCCTGTACTGGTCGTTACAGCTATTGCATCCTTAAAGGAGGCAAAATGCCTCGAAAAGATCTAGATGTGAAACAAGGGAAATTAAAGCACATGGATTTTTTTTCAGTTCTTTTATTTTGTGTCTTTATACACATCTGTAAAGACTTTTTAAACGCTTTTAAAAGATTTTATCATTTAGTTCACTCATTATATTTCACCGTGGGTGGAATATAGTCATCGATTTTTAATCTACTTTCTGATAAGTTATCGGGGTTAAATTACGCACACACATCGTTTTTCCACGACAATGCAATGTGGTGAAGCAATTTTTTCAAAATTCGATTTAAGATTTTTTCTCATTTAATATTTAAACGAGATTTTGCACATATCTTCGTTTAACACATAAACTAAGAGTGTCAGAATTTTACTGTTTGCCCAACAAATAGAACGTGGAAAAAATTTCAATGAAATCTATTTGAAAATTGTATGTTCATTTATGAATTTTTGAAAATCGCTCGATTTGAGGTTGATGATTTTAAAATTTAAGCATCTAAAATTGTGTCCGATATAATTTTTTGAAATTTTCCTAGATTATAAAAGAAACTTTTCTCCCTCTTTTAAACCAAGAATGGCAATAAAATATTAACTGAGCTATTTTCTACATTTTTTTAATGTGTTGCAATCTGAAGCAGACGAGAAACAAAAGCGTTTTCTCCCCGAAAAACTGCTTTTGGATTTGTCATCTTGGCCCACTTAATGACGCAGTTTGCCATCTTGGCGCACTTGAAGACGAATTGGTTGCATTCGTTTTGATATTGCACTGTTTGTTATTATATCCAGTTTCGGAAAATGAATGTTCAAAGCAATTTTTTTCACTCTCTGAGTGACGTTTTCAATTATTTTTCTTTATTTCCCAATTTTCTTATCATTTATTGTTTGTTTTTACTAACAATTAAAAATTAATATGTAATTGAGACTAAAAAAAAAGAAAAGAAAATACAATTGGAAAACGTTGATTTGTGGTTTCATCTTCTCTAATACTATTTATAAATTTAGTTTTCTGTAAATTGTAGAGGTCTTGAGGCTTTTTTAAAAAATTATTTGTTACCCAGTTGCCTCTTTTTACTCTTTAATTCTAATTAATTCTTCTTTTGTTTGGTATTGTAGTACCTTTCTTCCACGCGTAGGGAAAAGGGGCGTCTAATTAAGACGATTTAGATTAGTATTAAAAGATGTAATAGATTTCAAAATTTAGTCAATTAATCGACGCGGTATTGTCTCAATTGGTCGTCAGTTGAAACGCGTGGAAGTAATATTTCAGCGAAAGGGGGCACGGTTCTTTTCCCCTGACGAAACAACTATGCAACTCTCACTGAGATATTACTATTTATTATTGTATACTTTGTTTTTATTACAACTTCAGCTTTTCCCAATTTTGCCCATAAATTACAATTTGCTAAGCATTATTTGAGTTATATTTTCATGTAAATCTTTACCTAGGATTTTAAGTTTTAATTGTATTTAATATGTAATTTTGGCACTAACGTGCTTCTTCGAATAGGATTTCAGAGGGTTTGGGATGTACTATGGCTTTTGGCATTCGTACTTGTTAATAATATATATATATATATATATATATATATATACCCGCACCCTCTTACACATGTCTGTGAGCTCTGCGTGTTTAGACTTATATGCTGGTAAATTATGCATCTTTGCTTTAAATGGGATTTAATTATGTTGTTCTTTTGTTCTGGTTTTTATGCTTTTAGTTAATCTGCATTCAATAGTTGTAGAATTATCACCAATTTAAAAATTTAAGTTTTAGTAAGCCTAATAAGGTGGCCATTTGTTTACATTTGAAATTCTTGGCAGTCAGTTAATGAAGTCAGTGAAACACCAACATAAGTGGTTTTTGCCCTGTGTGACAGCAAGTTAACTTTAAATTTGTGTGCATCCAATATTTTGTCTTTCTGCTGTTTGTCTAAATTGCTTGTTTTGGCATACAAATATTAATTTTAACTATAAAAATTCCTTTTATCAGCATTTGGTGTTTTAGGTGTTTTTGTATTTTACAATTTTTAGTGAATATGTTTTGATTTTTTATGCATTTTTGCTTTGCTGCGAAGTGAGAATTGAATTGATTGAATGAGAAGCATATATCTAATGAAATTCGACGAAATAAATTTAAATGAAGTGCAGCAAAAATGCGTATAATTTAATAAGACAGGGCAGGAAGTCTTGTGGTTTCAGATTTTTTGAATTTCATTAACTCTCTTACTATTACATATTTTTATTATAAGTGCAGAATTAATTTTGGATTTTTATGCCCAACCGCTATTTCTAATTTCTGGAACTACTTTTCAATTTCTATGTGCAATAATATTAGAATGTTGAGATTTTATATAGACAACTTTCAAATGAAAAACTTCATACACATTCCATTAATCATTAAGTTTACATTATTATTTATAATACCGATTTGTGCTCATTATATCAAACTGCAGAAAGAATTACGACATAATTCCTAATCGGGATTTTACATATACGAAACTCATACTATTCGGACTATATCACGAGTACCAGATGCAGTTTTTAGAAATGCTTCATCATATTTTCAGACGAAAATAAATTAGAGCCAAAATAAAAATAAGCTAACAATTGTTTTGTTCATTATAATTTTACTAACATCTTTTTAATATTTAAATTGATATAAATAATAATGATTATAGAGCGCAATTGTGTTATGCTAGACTATAATTATTCTACATTATCTAAGTAATTATTCTATCTGAATAGTATCCAGAATACTATCCAGGTAGTTACATATAGAATATATATTATCCAGCCTAGCTGTTCTATACTGCTCCAGCTGCGGAAATTATAAGTGGGGAATCCATCAATACAAAGCTACCTAAGAGCTAATTCTATAACAGCAAATTCCGCAAGATAATTTAAAAAATCTAATCAGGGTCAAGTTGACAAAATCAAAAACCTATATTTTTGTTAGCTTCATTTAGAAATACGTTCTCGTTTTTTTCTGTTGAAATACTATGCCAAAAAAGATCGATATTCTTGTTATATTAGTGCCTTTGAAGAACACCAAATATAAATTATATCTTTAAGTGGTAGTACATTAAATTAAAGTAGTTAAAGTGGGTTGTGTTTATTAACTTAAATACCCGAACAACTCAATGAATACTGGTGTTGGTATCATGTATAGTTTACCAGTAAATAAAATAAAATACCATACTAAATTTATAAATGAAACATGTAAATTTATAAATGAATTTTATTTTACTATTAAAATTAATTTAAACTATTGGCTTTTAGAATTTAAGGCTGCCGGGGAGTAAAAAAAAATAAATATTGTACATTTTAGCAAACTGATATTAGAATCAATCAAATTTCATATTACAAAATAAAATTGATTGATTATTTAATTATATTATTATGCACTAGTATGAACTTAAATCTCCTGAATCTTTCAGCAAAAGAAAAATTAATTTTGATTGCAAATTTTAAGAACAATCATGAGCTAAAAGGATAAACATGAATATATACCTTCCTAACTTGATATTTAAATGAATTATTTACTTGAATTAAATTTAATGATGCATCAAATTCACTAAGAAGGCGCCACTTAGTTTGAATCCAAATAGCAATCACAGGAAATCCTACGAAAACTACGAAATTTTGTTAATTAAATGAGCATATTACACAAACTAATTAAGTTATCAAATTGGAAGTAATTTTAAATCAAAGTGCAAATCTTTTTTTTTTCTAGCATAATTATAATCATATAAACTCAAATTAAGTAATTTAAAATCCAGATTACAATATGAAAAACACACCCCATTCCCACTGCCAAGCGCGTTCCGAAAACGAAAGTAGGAACTTACTATTTTAAGTACAAAACTCCAATTAAAGGAAAAACGAATTTACTCAGAAGTTAAATAAAGTACACATTGTGTAGCATAATTTAGAATGTAAATTAATTAATTAGTTTAATTTCGCTACGCAACATCCTCTGAAATGCACATAAAAATTGCTAAGTGAGTTAAAATCGTTTTTGTACTTAAAACCAGCATAAACCAAAACTCCAGATGTGTTTTATGTGAAAGGAAATTTTGTCTTTGGTATAGCTAGTAATTGTTTTTTTTTTGTTGTGATTAACCCGCGGGAAGGCGCGTGGGGTGTATTATACCCCACCCCTACAAAATAGTGGAATATTCCCAACTTGTGAAACCGCAATTTTGTACCCCTTTCAGTAGCTGAGTTTCTAGTAGTGTATGACCTTCAGATCCGGTTTACTGTTGCATATGTGTTTCAGAAAAAGATTTATTGGCATTTGTTGGAACTGGGGTATGACACACCCCACGCGCCTGTCCACGTAAGTGTTTTCCTGACGGAATATTTATTTCAGAAATTAAATTCTAGAGTATAACAATAAGTATTTCTACTCGCAAGGGATTTTAAAGTAGCTAAAATTATATTTTTAAAGATTTTTTAGTGCATTATGGCAAAAAGAATGAGTCCCTATGAATTAGAGATGCAACGGCTGCGAGATTTATTAGAAACTGTTGAAAGTGATGAAGATTGCATTTCGGAAATTGAAAGTGATTCTGACATTGAAATATTTAGTGAACATAATACAGATACAGAAGAAGATGATAAACTGGATAATACTAAAGATGGTGATGATTCTGATGATTTTGTTGGAAAAGATGGAAAGACGGTGTGGAAAAAAAAAATTCAGGCAAAATGTAAGAGTTCGTTCGCATAATATTGACTCATCTTCCAGGACCTGTAATAGAAGCCACTAATGTGACTGATCCCTTTAGTAGTTGGAATATTCTTATTGATAATAGTATATTGTCAATAATTGTAGAATGTACGAATTTATATATTTCTGAGATAGTTTTACATTATAACCGTGAAAGAGATGCAAAACCTACTGACGTGGTCGAGATAAAAGCAGTTATAGGACTTTTATATTTATGTGGTCTTCACAAGTCATCGCATCTCAACGTAAAGGACCTTTGGGCTACTGACGGTACAGGTATTGAAATTTTTCACACAACAATGCCCTATAAGCGATTTTTATTTCTTTTACGTTGCATGCGTTTCGACAAATTGCTAGACAGGCCACAGAGAAAACTCTTTGATAAATTAGCCGCAATTCTAGATTTCTTTGAAAAATTTATTTCAAATTGCAAAGAGTCTTATAATTTAGGTGAGTACGTCACTATTGACGAGAAACTTGAATCCTTTCGGGGCCGATGTGGGTTCCGGCAATATATACCGAACAAACCAGCAAAATACGGAATCAAGATTTTTGCACTGGTAGACTCAAGAACTTTTTATACTTCTAATATGGAAATATACTGCGGTACACAGCCAGATGGTCCCTTCAAGGTCAGTACTAGTCCATCTGACGTTGTGAAAAGATTAATTCAACCACTGCATAAATCTAGCAGAAACATTACTACAGATAACTGGTATACGAGTTACCCACTAGCTGCGGATCTTCTAAAAGAAAAGCTGACACTTGTAGGAACAATGCGGAAAAACAAAAGGGAAATTCCTCCTACTTTTGTTACTTCTAAGGGAAGGGAAATATTTTCTACACTTTTTGGTTTTGAAAAAGATAAAACATTAATTTCTTATGTTCGTAAAAAAGGAAAAACTGCTCTTACGCTTTCAGCATTACATAACGATGATGCTATAGATGATACTACTGGAGAAAATAAAAAGCCAGAAATGATATGTTTTTATAATATGACTAAAGGAGCAGTGGATACGGTAGACGAAATGGCAGCAAGCTATTCAGTTGCCAGAATAACAAGGAGATGGCCAATGGTAATTTTTTTTCTGCTCTGAATATTGCTGCAATAAATGCTCGAATCATATTGCTTTCCACTGCTAATCCACCAACCAGATATAGAAGCAGACGCCTGTTTTTGAAGGACTTATCATTAGAACTAATTAAAAATCGTATTGAACAAAGATCAGATATTAATACGTTAGCGAGAAATTTACGTACGGCGTGCAAAAGAAGAGCAGAAGTTTCTACGAATAATTCAAACAAATCTATGAAATTCGAAATAATTAAATATAAAAGATGTGGTGAATGTCCTCAAGCTAAGGATAGAAAAACTCGAATGAGATTAAAAAAATGTGAAATCTTTCTTTGCCAAGAACATATTAATGTTTTATGTTCAAAGTGTAACCAGATAAAATAAGCATTGTGCATTAGAGATGCAACAAAACTTAAAGGTATGATGTCTGTTTTGTTATTATTTTTTATTTTTATATTTTAACTCTATAAGCTTAATATAGGAATTAATTTTTGGTAACCTAAGGTTTATTCACGTATAATAAATAAGAAAACTGATTTAAAACTAAATAAATCTTTTTTTTATCTTATTTTAAATATTGGGGTATGTGAAACCCCACGCGCCCGCTCAAGTAACTTTTCTTGGTGCGCCTTCCGCCGGGTTAATATTGCTTGTCTGATATCATAACAAGCCCACGAATTTCACAGTGGCAAGAAGACAAGCTTACGTCCCTCGTTAGCAGGAAACTTGGGCACTATATAGGTTAAAACTTTGCTCAGTTCCGCCCCTAATTTCGAAGGAAAACAGCCTAGGGGCGGGCCTGAGGATCTTCCACCCCTCTTCCCCTGCCTCCAATCTCTCTAGAGGACTTTCTGCTCGCCGCATGTTTTAGAGTGTCCCTCTTCTGTTGTAGTACTTTTAAATTTAATATTATTAATTTGCACATGGGTGCCATGATCGTACAAACGTAATAATAACATTTGCTAGAGTAATCATATCAACACTAACTAGTACACCGCAGAAAGAGTGGCATACATAGAAAACAAAATATTGGTAAGATAAATGTGTATCAAACAAGTATAGTTATCAAAATCATGTCAATAATACAAGAAGTGTAGCATTTCACATTTTTCATTGTGTAAAGAAATAGTCCCTTCAATATAATTTTATTTTTATAATTGGGTCCAGTGTTTTAAATTAAGAGTAAAGCAAACAAGTTTAGTAATATTAAAGCTTAACATTTATTTGAAAGTAAACAATAAATTTCTACAACATTTTTATACATTCTAGAGGTGGTGTGACAGGTGTGTTTCAGGTGTTGTACAGAGAAACTGGTTTTATAAAGAACATACCTTTTCTATACAAATTCATCCAAAGAAGGGGGTGGCACAAAAAGGAATTTACTTCATACAAAGCTGCTCCATGCGTGGGTTTACAATAAGCAGTGAGTCTCGAAGCCCTGGATTGATATCTATAAAGAGAAAAAAAAATACATTTTAATGGATACTACAGGAAGGAAAAATTGGGCCTTCCGCCCTTTCAATCTTTAGGCACTGTCCTCCATACGCTTCCAACCCCCGCTGGTTTCCTCTTCGCAAACTTCTGCAGCCATTTTTTTTCATTCAGGTAAAAGCTCGATGTCTGGCTTCGCCTCTATCTTCCAATTCGCCTCTCTGAAACACCGCTGCAGGCTCTTTTTCTCCTTCTCTCCAGCCCCCGGCTTGGCGATGCTGGATGTTCCAAAAGTCGCCAATTGTAAGGCAACTCTATGAGGAGTATCCACGGCAGAAGGTGGAAAAGTCTTGAGAGGATACCATTTGTTGGCGGACGTACATAGGTGGAAGCCTAACGGACTGCAAATCACCCTCGTGACAAAACCCCTGCGCAGCACAAAAGCATACAAAAAAAAACCCTTTAGAAAGAGGGTGCAGAATTGAGCTTTTGGCTAAGGAATTCCCAGATAACTGTATGCCTGACATAAGCATTCTGAGAATTGGAAGGTATTTTCTTTTTGCAGGGAATTTTCGAAAACGTGTCTATAAAACTTTTTTCTCATTTATGACAAAGTAATAATTTAAGAAAATGAATTGCAAAAATCTGACATTTAATTAACTGAATTAAATTAAACACCGAAGAATGTTTTTACAGTTGAAATATAATAATTACACAGCTAAATTCATGTTTCTTAAGAATGTTTCTATAGTTGAAATATAAAAATTACCCAATTAAGTTTATGTTTCTTAAGAAAGTTTCTGCAGTTCAAATGTAATAATTACACAGCTAAATTCATGTTTCATCAACACCATAAACGACTTTACCACCAGAGTCAGAAAATATGGATTCAAAACTTTACCAGAAAGAGGGGTACGTTAAACAAAACTTATTAAACTTTTTACACCAATAACAGAAAATTTAAAGTAAAAATGACCTTAGGGGTCAACCTAACCAGAAATTAAACAAAAAATACAAAAAGCATATTAAGATTTTGAGTTTAAGAACAAAATTTAATAGCTAACCAAACAATACTTAAAGGATAAAGGAAAAACTAACACAAGCAACGTAAATTCAGAGTTAACCAAAACTGCCTTTTAAAAAATTAACAACAATTATTTTTCAACAGAGCAAATTAAAATCAAACTAATAAAATCACATTAATAACTTTCACTACCAGTAACTGAGTTAACATAAGCATTATAATTAAGGTAAGTGTGACTTCAATTACTGATAACTGAATTAAGAAAGGCATTACAATTAAGATAAGTATGTATTATGTAACACTTCCATACAGACAGTATACTATTGCGTGAGTACGGGTTCGTAATAGATTGAATGCGCAAGTTCGATAATAGATTAATAAAATTTATTCTTATCAGAAGAAATATATCAGAACTCTAATATTTCCCTCAGAAATATCCGTACAAATGTTTACAATATCACGCAGTAATTATCAGAAGTTATACTTCAGACCACTAAAGACTTTAAATAGTAGAACGCAACTCACAGCGCATTTAAAGAGAAAGCTAATTGGATCACACGCTGACTTCGTGACTGTAACAACAACAGCTAACTAAACAGCTGAACTGAGTCGCTCTCTCTCCGGGTTTTTATAATTTTCAGTCCATCGCGAGACATTTCTAGTAATTTCTGCTTCTCTGGAAAGAAATAAGAGGATGCAATTACGGTTACAGCTAACATAACATAACATTTCTTCAATTCCAGTACAATTCTTGATACAAAGTACCCAGATAACCATTTACTCAATATTAAACGCATGTATTCCTGTATTTTTTTTTTACTTTTCCGGCATAGCTTTCTCTTAATATTTGTCTCGCGCTGCATTGTACGGGGAAATACAACAATTTTAATTAAAATTCTACTAAAACTAGCTATATAAATACAAATTTTGTAGCAATACATTTACAAACATCGATGCCTTCTCCGAGATTCCAACTCGGTCCTTCGGTACGCCAATTAGTGCCATTAACCACTATCGCGGTTAGACGGCCCAAACTATTAATTAAATACATTAATGATATCACATATACTAGAATTTATGAGAAGTTTAACTCGTTTATTGTTAAAATAAGCTTTACCTGTACACGTCTTCATAGAAAACCTACATCCTGATTTATTAAATTCTGGCATATTTTGCAAATATTCTCTAGTTATGCCAGTCAAGAGAATTGCAGTTTCTAATCCAAGTTTTAACTGTACTCATTAATTTTCATTTTAGCTTTAGTCTATATTGGCTGATTGCTGCCAGAGGGTTAAATTAACTGCGGAAGGCCATCGAAGTAACTTGTCTAATGGTACACATAAATTAACTGAATTCTCTGTAGTGTGCTGTTATAAGTGAATTGCACAGTCATTTTATATGGCATGGTTATGAGTATCTACTTCATAGGTTTCAACCACTTAGCTGTTAGTCTAAAATTTCGGGTATGCAATTAAGAGCTCAATCGTATTTTGATAAAGATCTACAGAAAACTAATTGAGACCACTCTATGTCAATGCAAGTCTTCTGAATTCAGTTTGCGTTCACAGGTTGTATGAAGTGATAGTAAAGACTACATGAAATTGCTAGTAGAATAGCAATATTTAATATTCAAGTTTCGTACAGCAAAAAAAGAACTTAATTGAGTGAAGTCTGCATAGAAGATTCACTTGGAGACACTTATCATACTTACATTACATATTGATCAAAATAAGAAAATGTTCCTGAAAAGGAGCTGTTAACATTTAGGGGGCAAAATTTATATTTAGTGTATTAATTTCTTGAGTATTAGTAAGCCTTGTATAATCTTACAGAAACGATACGCACAAATTTCGAATAAATATTTGTAGTTGCTAGAAAGAACATATTTAGAACAAAATTAAGGAAAGAAATATTTTTCTGCTTCTATTTAATATCAGGGTGTTATATAATGACAATGATAAATCTTCAAATATTAAGCAAGTGCGTTGCCTCATTTTACAGTATAAATGAGAAAAGATTGAACTGAATGGCAACGCAGACGTAAACATTTGCATTTCTGTCTAAATGTCCGAGGTAAATAAAGTGCAGCCCTAAATTCTCATTCCAAATTTATGTTTGGTCATACTGTTGCATGAATGATAATGCCGTTTGACCAAATTAAATAAAAATTTAAATAAGTCACTCTCAAGCCCGAATCTGTTATTGTCTTGTTTTAGCACAATATAAATTTATATTTAACTATAACACAATTTACAGTTTTTACTTGATTATAATTACACTAGAACACTCAGGCGGTCATACCAAATGACCGTTGTTCTAGATATTATAAACTGTAATTAAAGTGATTTGTGCAAATCTAAAACGCATCACTACAGCATAGTAATGTTGAATCCCTTGATGAGTGACGATATCCATCGAATCAACTGAATGCTTTAATTCTGTATCCATATATTGGGTATTAGGTGAAGGGATTGCAGCTGGAAATCCTTTATTGTAAACAAACATACTTGGTATAGTCCATCCTGTTTCCTAATTTTATGTGTAATATTTCTGTAAAGAAATCCCTCGATGAGTGACGATATCCATCGAATCAACTGAATGCTGTAATTCTGTATCCATATATTGGGTATTAGGTGAAGGGATTGCAGCTGCAAATCCTTTCTTGTAAACGAACATACTTGGTACAGTCCATCCTGTTTCCTAATTTTATGCGTAATATTTCTGTAAAGACTTACTTTTATTTATTACTCACAACAGATCTTTGGGGTTTCATTGTGTATTGGGTACCGGTAAATAAATATCTTTACAAATTTGCCCTCATTCATATACAGTTTTCATGATACATGCAAACGTGCCACACATCCTTAAGCTCGAATCATGTATAATTATAACAAGACAATATGATATTAATATTCGACCAGCAGGTCAAACGGTGATTTATTTTATTTCTTTAAATACAAATTAAAGTTGTTTAGGACATTTTGCACTCATAAGAGTTTTCTTGTACTTTGAACTAAATTTATTGAAAACAAAGCTAATGTATTGAAACACGAGGAGATTTGCACTACGCAGACACAGTGCATTGTCTGCTAATTTAATTTGAATATCTAATGAAAAACATTTAGTCTGTTAAATATTTGTCGCTCAATTAAAAGTAACTGCTGCATATCTTTCAAAATTTGAATATCAGTTTAAAGAAAATGCGAAAATCTGTAGATTTTTTAAACTTTACAATAGTTTGAAAGTAAGCTGGAGCTAGTTTCTAAGAGAAAAGCACTAATTACTGTGCCTGGTTGGCTTCCTGAGGTATTGCTTCTCGGTCTTCCTTGCCTGAAGTCTGCAATTCATTCGTGCGAACTGCTGAAGGAGGTGTGACGATCATGTCGCCGAATCTCAATATCCAAGATGTGGGCAGTTGGAGACAGATCTGTCAAATGAGCAGGCCAAGGGAGAAGCGATGCCTATTTCACTTCTAAGGAAATTGCCATTCTAATGTAATAAGTATCCTTTGCAATCTAGCGCTAAATGTAGCGCTAAGCGTGTGCTGAAAGAAGGATATAATATCTATCCCTATGATTTTCCTGTTATAATGACTGCTGTTGAAAGTACCGAATTTCAAAGAAACCTGGAACGTCAGTGGGGCGATACAACACATTGCTTATCTTTCATCATTTAATAATGCGCTCAAAATTGCATGTTAAATTTGACACGTAGCACAGTATCGTCTAATATTTATAGGCCTATCACTACTGTCTGAGCAAAACTGAACATATGACATACACATGTTCATGCTTCCATTAGAAACTGTGGTATATTATGTAATCGAGTAAACATAAGCTCCACAAGAGCCTTCTAATTTTAAGCCTCATTGAAAGTTCAAATGATGCTGTTTCAAGCTAGCAAGAGCATCGACCTTGCTTGATATTTTCCTTAAATTTCATTTTACTGTAATAATTCCTTCATAATGAAATAAATTTCATGAACATGAGTATGTAAACTCCAACATTACGAATTTTATACTTTTGCCAAAATATGTATCTTAAGGTATACTCAATAATAAAATGAATTTCATAATGAGCTTACCTATATAAAGAACATCTTTTTTATATATTAGTTTAAAATCTTCCATACTGGCGCTTCTACGAAAATCTTGAAATCTGGAGGATCTGAAAATGAATGATCGCATAGAAAAAAGAATATATATGAAAATCCGAATTCAATTTGCATAATATTTCTTTAGTAAATGCTCAGAGCCTTTTATACAAATGAAGGTATAGAAGTGATTACAAAAGAGAGAGAGAGAGAGAGACTTTATTATTTAAATAAAATAGAGCTTCATAATACCATTACCAAAGAATTCTTGAGGAAAAGAATCTTTTGTATACTACTTATGAAACATTTTTATAGTAGAAAGTATTACGTAAAATATTTTACATAAGATATGCTAATAAACATTCTCATTTTATGATGAAGAGAAGTTGTTTACATCCATTTGTAGTTTTTTAGAATAAATTCTTTCAAGCATTCAAAAGCGAAGTAATCTACTTTAGTATTAAGGAATTCAGTTTTTATTCAATATCATAATTTTGAATTTGAGATTTTTTACATTACAAGTTTTTGTCTGTAAAAAAAGGAAAATTTTCAAATACCTTTAATTTAGCAATTTATTTTTCAAAGGAATTTATTAACAATGATTCATTGTCAATGTTTTAAAATCAATAAACTTGAACAAATACAATATTAAATTTATGAGCATCATAAGTTTGAAGCATTGTTAAATGATTATAAATGGAAGCTAGTTTTTTAAACAAAATTTGGATGATGTGATCACTATATAGCTTCTTTTGAAGGTCTAATTTATAATTAGCTGTCATTCAAATAACAGTCCTATTGTGGTGTGTGTCAGAATCAGGAGTATATGGAATTACGATTACAGAATCACGAAAAATATAACTACAATGTAGACAGTCTCAGAAAACGTGCATTTCTCAATATTAACTATAAATTCAACTGATCTGCAGATAATTCTAAGAATGATAATGTCATTATATAATTTTAAACAAACAATGCATTTTGTAGGGTCAGAGTTGACCAGAAAGGTATAACAGACAGCTTTATAACCCATAAAACAGTTTTCGATATCAAAAGCACAAATATACATAGATCTAAAAGGTAAAAAAAAATTAAAGCCAAACAAATTTTGAAACATGCTTAAATTAAATCTTTTTGTATGTTATTTCTTTGTATGAAAATCCTCAGATTTTAAAGATTGAAAAAGTATTGAGCAGAATAAAAAGAAAACAGGAATAGGCAAAAAATTTTCTTCTTAGTAGTTTACTGCTTCAGTGGACTACGTCATGGTGCTTTGCCCTTGATAAAACAAACAGACTATGTCTTTGTACAGCTTAGATCATTTATGAAACTTATACGTCCTCGATCACTTCAAAAATGTCACCCTAAAACATTTGACTGGGTGGCTCATTTGGACGGATGAATTTTCGGTACACAGTCCCCTACGCATAGAAGGAAATTATCAACACTGTCTTAGTTACATTTTTACACCTTGTGGGAAGGGAAGTTTCGTCCCAGTTTATATGTAAAAGATCGCAGGGTAATGATCCGAGGGACTTTTACCTCTTTATCACCAAACTTCTTGAGGGAAGTTTCGGCTTCCTAGTGTTTTGAGAGCCCCTATGTTGCATAGACAATGTATACTTACAAACATCTAAGCCTTCTCCAAAACTCGAATCCGAACACAACAATGTAACAAATAGCATCGCTAGCCACTTAATCGATTTGCGTTATTTGGAGACGTGTTACTTTTTCTGAGAGTCTTAGAGTAGATTAAAATCATATCTGTCATGGTTTGAAACACTGACATTTTAGAAAACATTCAATAAGAATCTCAGTGTTAATGCACATACATGAACTTAAAGATTCTTTTAAATACATATAATAATATAACGTTAAAAGAACTGATGTACAAATATCAGTTCTTGCTCTGTGTTTTAAAGACGTTAGAGATTTAATTTATTTCACGTGAATTTCAAAATTTGGTTAATGTTCTTTTCTAGTTTTGGTCAATCTAGTAAATTACCAAAAGGTTAATAATATTTTTTAAAATGCTGAAGAAATATGATGTCATTATTCCTTTTTTAAAGTAGTTATTTTGAAAGTAAAGTTTAAAACCCAAATAAGTAAAGAAGTAAATAGCTACGCTATCTCACATTTCTTTGAACCACAATAATTTTAAAGGATTAAAGAGAAGAATTTTTTTTTCTGAATATGAAACTTATGATACTTAATAAAATCATAAGTTCTATTTTTGATTCATTTTCCAGTTACAGAAAATTAGTTAATTAACTGAACTTCAATTGGTTGATTAACTACAATTAAAATTTTTAGCTTATATATGAGGTTGAATGGCGCATTTTATATGTGTATATATATATATATATTTAAGATCTGTTTCTTCTATTCCATATAAAACTAAATTAGATCCTACAATGACCCTGATGAATTCTGGCACAGGCGTGAATAAATTACCAGAACAGAAGAAGGGTGAAATGTAACACTTTATTAATTCAAAGTTTAACAGAAAGGCACGATCTTCGTGCGTTACCTAAAACACCCTCAACTTACAGTGAGAACTTAAATGTAGAATATATTTCAAGTCGAATCTAAAATAAAATAGTGCTGGATTAGCACGTTAAATTACACCTAAGAGGTTGATTCACAAAAATCTAGAGGTGTGATGATAATCCGAAATGGCCAAGAGGCTTACTAGCGTAACTGCGAGATAACAACGAAACGTGCGATTGCTAGCGAAAACGCGCTATGAATAAACTCAGAGATTTACCTGTTTAATTATTCACTTCACTTAACTTTAAATTTACATCCTGGCGAGAAAATGCTAGGGGAAGTTAAGGAATTCAGGAAAGGTATCAAACTTAAAATAAATTAGTTATGCAAATTAAGGGAAACTCTACAATATAAACACATTAAATTTACAGAAAGGCTTAAATGCTTAGTCCTTTTGTTCAGTTTTAGCAAGTTCTATTCTAGAAAAAAGTAACAATTATTGCAATTATATATTAGCAGTAATATCGTAATAAAAAAGTTCCCCAGCTCTAAGAAAATGAAATTAAATCTCAGTCCGTTCCTTAATTTTGCAATTGTCTTGAGAAGAGCAGATAGTAATTAATTAAACAAATATTAGATGCTATATTTATTTTAGATGTTTTTCTATCAGGTGAACTTTGCGATAAAAAAACCTATTCAAATTGTGCGAATAAAAGGAGAAGGTAATAAATAGTATTTAAAGCTACAATTAGGAGAAAGTAATCGCGCTTCATTAAGGATACTCAAATAAATAAATAAATAAAGTTACTGATTAAATTTTACTCTTATTCAGTTTAATTACGAAACGAATTTCACTCCACTTTTAAAAACCTTTGTTTTCTGTTTTTATGGAATAAAAGATCCTGTAATACAAACAGCTTCCATCAGGTATGTTGCCCACATTTTCTTTAATACAGGTACCTAAGCAATAGAAATGCATTACGAAACTGATGACAAAAAATAATTGTTGTTTAAGTCATTGCTTTATCTGCACCTGAAAGTAAATTAATGCATTTTTAAATAAGCTGAGCGAATCCTACTGATCGCGCTTATTAGAAAGAACTAGCAGATCGATATTTATCGAATATAATATGTTTGGTAGATAAGTAAATCTTGAATGAGAACATAAGTAATCTTTGGAGATTGTTTTCATTCTATGGACACTTGATTTACGATTTTAAACTTCAAATCTCAAACACTACATTCTTGATGTCCGATATTTTAAGCATGTTTTCGTTACTCAGTGGTGATCGAGTATATGATATTTTTACTTTATGCAGAAAGGACATCCGTACCTTAACTAAGCAGCTTAATGAAAATATGGCCTCTCATATATTCTGTTGCATTTAAGAATAACTACTAAATTACCACGTAAACATTCTGTAAATTTGCGCGGAATAAAATCTGCAATTTAAGGTACCGGAAGTGATTATGGAAGATGAGTCTGTGTTAGAAAGTGAATATGTTTCAATATCAGCGCTTTATATTGGACAAAATGAAAGTAATCAGGTAATCAGTTATTCAATATATACTAGTTTCATGTAAAATTATATATTGGAAAATTACGGAGATGGAAATCAAGAAGAAACAAGACACCTTAAAAACTAAAAATTGAACTCTATGAATTTCATTTTTATGAAAATTTTATTATTTTATTGCGAATTTCATTAGTTTTGCTTCAATCAGTAATATTTCTTATATGTTCATTTGGTTCTAGTATTTTGAAACTGAGATAATCATGTGTAAGGTTAAACCTATTTAATTGTTAAACTTTATATAGATCAGTGTTTTCTTGTAGTTCGGATGTATTATCATCTTCACCTTTATTTCAAAATCCGGAATTCCAAAAACACAGGCGCGTAGTAAACCTTTACAAAAGACTTATTAAATACACCTCTTGAATACGGAACTAAAATTTAACACAATTTACCTATAGCAACATATAGATACCAAAAAATACAAATATAACTATTGAAATGATAAATATTTACAACAAGTAACTCCAGTATACAGATGATTGACTGAGAAAATAAGTTGCCTTGCGGTGAGATGCCCAAAACTGTCTCTCCAAGCAAAAAAAAATTCTAGCTATTTAAACTCTTCTTAATTTTTATTTTAGTTACATCTCATAAAAAGACTAGGATGCATGAGACAGAATTAAAAGTTAAAGAAACCTTACACATGTAACAAATCATTATTCCAATATTTGTCCACATAAAAACTGAAAGAAATTATAGGATTTGAATTTTAAAAGAAATTAAAACTGAGAATTATGCATTGGTGAACAATGCACATATTTTAGATTAAGAAATTGTTGCTATTGCAATTTTGAGTTTTCTTTACAAGATTTGCGTCTGCCCATGAAACATTCAATGCTCCTGGAGACTTTTGACTCTTTAGATGCACCCAGCTATTGAGTTCATTATTTTCATCTTTTCCTCATGAACAATTTCCAGTTGAAAGTTAAAGGACGTAGAGACCTTTTCTTGCTTCTCTCTAATTAGGAATTAGAAACGGTTCCTTTCATTTGTTTCTACTGAGAATGCAATTTGATGGTTCATCGTGTTGTAAACCTAAGAACTCATAATTAGTGTTTTATTTAAAATTTGATGCAATTACTTCCTTCTAATTTCCATATCGCGATATGCACTCTAATGCCACCGGAACTAAATTAAATCATCCATTCATATTACTACAATAAATGAAAAGGATGGTTGGTAAAAAGTTGGAGAGGATTCTAAGTAGCAAAGTTTGTGTTTCTGCTTGTACGTAGAAAATAACATATCGATACGTTTAGTTTCTAAAAGCAATTTTGATGGATCTCGACATTTTTCAAATAATGGAAAGTAGGTTTATATTTTGAAGTAAAAATACGAGTGATTGTACGCCATTACATTGAAAAATATCTTTTATTATTTAAATAATGTATTTTAATTTATATCAATTACACATATTATCAAAACAAGAAGGATGTAATTTATACTAAATGTATAAGTTACCATAAAACATGTATACAAGCTATATGATATAGTGCGTTAGAAATTATTAGCGTATTAATTGCATTAATATACTGTGGCTTATAACAATTACGGACGTTATTGAATATAAAATAAACATTTTAATAATTAGTATATGGAATTATTGTTTTAAAACTGCCAGTTTATCTTACAATTACAAACTGATTATTTTGGAAAGTTTAATGTTTGAAACCTTTTGCAGAATTATATCTATCAAATGTTAATTTTTTTAAAGAAAATTATATTAACATTCATTTAATTCGATGGTAAATTGAAAAGAAACACGGTGGTATCTATCTGAAATTTAATCTTGAAATATAAATGTTCTAACAGAATTCTTTTTAAATTCAGACTAAACCATATCACACTATTTAATTCTATGTTTCCCTCTCTTTTTCCGGATACATCGGCTTGAAAAGAAAGTAATTTCGATATTTGAGTGTGAAACAAAACTCAATGTTTTTCTGTACAAAAACGAACGTTAATAATTCCACTCTGTTCGATGACCTCTTGCCATCTTTCTGGTAACTTTCTGACACCGCGCTCACAGAACTTCCGGTCTTTATCAGCAAAAACCTCAATCACGTGCGATTTTACGTCATCATAATTACTGAAACTTTTACCAATTAAGTAGTTTCGTAAACTTTGAAATAAATGATAATCTGTTGATGAAGGAAGGGTTATAACGGTCAGGCCGTAATAATTTCGTACATATTGATAAAAATGTGTGAGGCCTCGCATTGTCGTGATAGGACACAATTCCAGTGAGAATAGCCAGTTCTGGTCTCTTCTCTTTGATTGATTTCTCAAGTTTCATTAGTTATTGACAGTGAACATTTGAGTTGATCGTTTGGAAGCAGCTCCAAAAACACAACCACCTTTGTAATCTTACCAGATTGACAGCACAATCTTTTTAAGATGCAATATAGCTTTCGATATGATTTGTACTGATTCGTTATGTTTGGAACAAGATTTTATCTGTTAATGTTATTGTAGACGATCCATTTCTCATCACCAGTTATAATTCATTTCTAAAGAGGGTCGATTTTATTATGTTTGATATACGTTTCGCAAATACTGATATGTCATATTAAGGGAATTTCTTTCAGTTCATGCGAAACCCAAATATTGAGCTTCTTAAAAAGTCCAAGATATTTTAGGTTACTTTAAGGTGTTGTTATGTGATTTCTTTAATCTTTATAAAGTCTTTTGCACAGTTATATGAAGATTCGATTCAATTATGGCTTTAATTTTGTCATCGTCAAAACAGAAGGTCGACCAGAAAGTTAGTCAACTTCAACTGAAAAATCCCTATAAAGAAATTTTTTAAACTAATTCTGACGCATGCATTCTGATGAGCAATCAACAACATATATTTCATTTATCTCTTTGTGAGCCTCATTTCTTGCCTTAATAAAAATAAAAAAAGTAAAAATTGTCTAAAATGTTTATTTTTGTACTTTGTTAAAATTGACCGGAAACTAACACTTGTAAACAAAAATACACAGAATGTGCTTCTGTAGCCACTTAAAAATGCCCACTACCAAATCTCAAAAGAAACAAATATTATGTTTACAGAAGAATAACATAACGCTATCTATTTGTGCAAATCGAAATTATTTTCTTGGCAACCCAATATGAATTGCGCCAGGAAATACATAAAAGAATGGTTGCCAAATTTGTGTGCATTAGCACGGTCGATATAACAAAGTAAACAACCATTGTTAATATTGACATATAACTCTGATTTAACACAGTTTTAAATGCTATCAGTAACAACTAAAACACTATTAATGTCTCATTGATATCAATATTTGCTTTACATTAGTAAATTAGAAGAAAAGCACTTAAAAAATCTTACTTCCTTGTAACGCAACCTTGTTTGAGCTTGGATCAACTCCCTCTCAAGATGACGATGTTCAGGCTTCATGTAGTACATTAAACAGTCAACAGGTAGCGCCTACTGATAATAACTGAAAAATAATAGAGGTGGCTCAACGAAGGAGCTCGCCCATCAACGACAACCTTACCATATATTTAAAAAAAAATGCTGTTTCTTCATAATTATAATACGATGATATCATCTTGCTAAAGGGCTGTCTGTATAAAAATATCGTGTTTTTATTTAACTAAAAAAAGATAATTTGATTGGATTGATTTAACATTCTTAACATCTAAAGGACGTCAATTGCATTCTTTGCTTAGGATGCCGAAAATGCTTGAGCCAGCTCTGCATTTGAGGATAAATTTAAGATGCATTTTTATGTAAGAATCCTCAGAATATATTACTTTAATAGTTAGGAATACATCTTATGGTGAAATGTTGGTTTCATACTTACTTATACTCGTATCTGTACCTGTAAACAAATCTATATCAGTAAGGTTAATTATAAGTATTCCAATTTACCTTTTTAAACTGTTTCAAATTACATTTGCAACTAGAAAAATAATGAGACCAAACAACAAATGCACAATCTTTCTTCTTCAAAGCGAAAAATGTTCTTCGCAGTAAGTCATAAACTGAAGATATGATGAAGCGAAATATGATAAATAAATAACAAAAAAGGAGTTAAAATTGTATTTCTGTTTTTAATTGTTGCTCCTAAACAAAAATCAAAGGAATAAGGAAATTATGAGGTTGATATTGAAGGAATTATTTCATAATCTGTGTCTTAAATTATTTGGTTGATTTTGTAGCTAATAGAAGATAAAAATGTGATGACAACAAGAGTATTGTACAATATTTTTAACCAAACAATATTCTAGTTAACTAATAATCAATAATCTCTCAGATTGTGCCACTAAAACCTATTATTTTTAAATTCGGACGGGGGTTCAAATATCAGGTGAAAGAAAAGATTAAAAAAAAAAGAAATTTTAGTGTCGCTATTTAAAAAATAGGTAACTAATTAAAAACGGTATATCGCTTACCATATGATTATATAATATTCTTCGTCAATCGATTAGGTTTCAAATCACTTATCTCCCAAGTAAAAGAAAGTCATGGAGAACTAGCATAACTGAGAATTAACATTAAGGTCTGAGCGAGCAGTTCAATAGATTACATTCAGTTACACCAGCTATTCTGGGCACATTTATGATAGCACACAAAATCATTGCGTAATGAGATGCGTACGGTGGCCGAAGGGTCTTATCTGGGAAAGCATTATGTTCCTGGATAAACAAGGATTTAGATATTGGTAAAAGGTGCTCTAACTCATGAATGCTACTGTAATGAGGATTTCTTCATTCTAATTGTTCGTAGACACAAATTCACCTACTATTTATGAACAATAATACCACCTTTTACACATTTGTTCTAGGATTTTGTAAAATTCGAAGTTTCAGTGGACAGAATTATCTTCCTTATACTCAGATCTAAATGTCATAAAACATGTGGGGACTTTCATGTGGCACATTGAAATGCGCAGGAAAATATTAATGATGAAATTGATTGTCATACATTGATTGCAAATATTGATGATGACTTTGTAGAGGCATTAGGTTTAACGAAGCAGAAGAGGTGAAAAATATGCAACGCCGCCTTCGCCGGGAATCGAACCACGGACCTCTGAAATACCGGCTCAGTGTGCTGACCACTACACCACGAAGGCACGCTAAGAATGTGGGAGATATACCTTATATACTCCCCTTTTTAAAGGGCGACTAGGGTTTTAGGGGACCTAGTCGCCAAATCCTGGGTGTGGAGAGTCATCATCCACAACCCTTTTTTAGTTCGGGCGCCACTGTAGAGACATTAGGTTTAACGAAGCAGAAGAGGTGAAAAATATGCAACGCCTTCGCCGGGAATCGAACCACGGACCTCTGAAATACCGGCTCAGTGTGCTGACCACTACACCACGAAGGCACGCTAAGAATGTGGGAGATATACCTTATAACTTCTGATAGTAACTCAAGATGTTGCTGAAGGAAGAATTGACGAATTTGCTTGCCTAACTCAAAACTCTTTTGCGAAGTATATACATCAATTGACAGTATTGCATCTTAATAAATTTAACATGCCATGCTGTCAGTTGAAGACCAGTACTTTCCACTGGTACTGAGGAACTCGTTATGGTTACAATCCTTCATATTCAGCAACAAAGTAATCTACATCATATCATGTTTCACATGTTAACACGTCAGATCATGACTGAAATTATTCATTCTTGCCTCATTTCAAAAAATCTTTTTTTTGGGAAATTCAGTTAAAATACAAGAATTTCTATTTAATAAATATGGAACAACGATTCCGTTATTATGATGGTGATTAGTGGCTAATAACTGGAATTTTAATATCTTCAAAGACATTTATAACTGTATAATAACAGATTTTCTAAATCGAATTAAATGTTTGTACTGGCTCAAAGAAATGAATATTAATTATCTTTAATTCCAAATGTTTAAGCTAATGAGTTTTCCATCAGATACAATGATCTCAGCATGTCTTTTCCTTCCCAGACAAAAAATCATAACGATTTTGCTAAGAAAAATTATCTAAGAAAAGGAAAAAAAAGGAACAAAATATTGAAACATATTTTATAGAAAAACCAGCAATAAATTAAAAACTGAAATTTTGATAAAAGGCCAAAGATAAAAGAGAAGTGTAACCTAGGAGATTTAAAGAAATAAAATCAGCTTTTCCTTTTATCTACAACAGAATAAAATGTAATGTACAGCAGAATAAAATGTAAGTATGAGGCATAGAACTTAAAAACATTGTTTTCGATGCAGTAAGTGTTTGACTAAAATCACCCTAGAAATTTTCAAAGCTAAAATGGAGAAGCTAGACGTTATGACAGACAATATTCTTAATGCTTCGAACGCATATTTGCAAATAAATTCATTCATAAACTAAAACATAAAAGTGTATGACTGTATTCTTCGACATCCATCTCGCTGTAAATATAAATGAATGCATTCTCCTTCTACTGTTCAAGAAATTTCAGACATAATGAAATATTTTCTCAGACAAAAATATTGGCCTGTTTCAAATATATGAGAGCTATTGAGAAACAGCAGACTGTCTTTGCGTGAGAAATCCATCTCACGAATTATATATGCTTTATCAAAGTGGTATTCAGGCAGCTGCGACTGAATTATGGATGAAGTCTTTGTTTACCTTCGCCTTAACGACTCATCCTGCCTATAGATTTCGTGACATTAAGACCAGCAAAAATATCGATGCGTGAAAGCAGAATCCTATTACGTATTATACTTTGGAAATAGAAGAAATATTCTTCTCTTTGAATGATGAAAGCCGACGGATCAGATTTTGATAATGCAACATATTTTCGGCGCAAAACTCTTATACAATGCATATCCTATAGACATATTTTGAATAATAAGAGTTAATATGCAGTGCTAATTTAAGACCACATCTCGCTTGTGATTTTTTAAACATAAGCATAATGTAAATTTTGAAATAGTTCTGTAAAAGGGAAAAAGTGCCATTATTAACAACAACTTAAATATATTAGCATTTTGCATCAGCATAATGTTTATCCTGCTGCTTTGTTGCGTCATAATTATTTGTCTTCTGCGACGTAAACTAAATTACCTATGACCATCTACCAAGAAATTTTTAAATGTTTTCACTACTAAATTTCGTTTTAATGACTTGTAGCAGACCGATAATTCAAGTTTAAGGAGGTATCAAATAAGGTAGCTTTTCAGTTGAGGGAAATTTTTATCACGCGCCAATTTTTAAAAATTCCATTTTCATATCATATTTAAATATTGCCTCAGTTATTATAATTGACACGCTGGGGTGGAATATTAGACATGAGCAAAACTGAAAATAGTTTACAAAGAAATTCAAACTTTTTTGTTGCTTCTAAAAGCTGTGTTTTTGCTTTCCTTTTTTTCAGGTCAATCTAGTTTAGGTCTTAAAATGTTCAATAAACTTTTCTAGGCCTTTTTCAGACTTATTACTACTCTAAATAATTTTCACTCGAATGAGTTACAGTTTATTAAAACGATTTCTTTTCAAAGAGTTCATGAAAAAATTCAAATTTTATATCTGCAGTGGGTACAGCTTAATAGCGGTTGAGTTGTATATAAGGTGCTAGGACGCACGCAGGATTTAGTTTTAAGCATACACCGGGCAGCATGTATTCGTATATTGTATTCGTCTTCCTTATAAAAAACGTTAAGTTGAATGTAAAGATATCATAAAAAATAGTAAATATTTAAGTATATTTTACGTTATAATATACGTAAGTTTTACGTAAAATGTAGGTATATTTATGCGAAACATTGATGTTCATACGTAACTTTTAGGTATAATATACGTGAATTTCAGGGATTTAGGCATATTTTTACTAAAACTTTGCGTACACTTATTGCATATACGTAAATTTTTCCAGTTTTTTGCTTCACATATGCGTATGTACTTAGTAAAAATTTACGTAAATCTTTCCGACTTTTTACTGTACATAAACGTACATATTTGATAGAAATTTACGTAGATCTTCCCCGTATTTTACGGTACAAAAACATATATATTTCATAGAAATTTACTTAAATCTTCTCTATTTTTTCTTTGCATATGCGAATGATTTGGGTAAAAATTTAGGTCGATCAAATCTCGTCTTTAATGTGTTAATGCACATGCTTGGTAACCAATTTGCATAAATCTTCAATTACGTTTTTACTGCATTTTTGCTTCCATTTTTTGTAAAATGTATATATTTTAAACTCATAATTTTCATATAAATCTATGCAAAACTTTTCTGCACGTTATGATTAAAAGTGAAAGTATCATTTTTATATCAGAGTTTTACATAGCTGCCTTTTAGGTATGCACGGAAAATAGAATATATATGTAACTGGCAAATTTAAATGCACTAATAAATGCAAAAGAATAAATTTCTGTTTAAAAATTACGTTACACTTAAAGGCTGAAAATCGCCTTAATATTTAATATTCCATTTCAAAGTGACTGCAAAATATGCAGCAAGTTTCATAAACTTAAATTCTATGTTGTAAATCCATTAATGCTAACGTTGAACCACGTGGCATAAGAAAACGTCCTTTGGAAAAACAGATAATTTAAAGTGTTATTTAGCAAAACTGATTTTAGTAAATAATTGCAGCATACAGTTATTTACCAAACTACAATGCAGATAATTAGCAAATTCACTAAACGACTGTACCGCAGAACAAAACTTCCTACATTTAAATTATTTTAATGAGTATGCTTAATCTTAATTTTCTAATATAGACCAAGATGGATGTTGGTAAACACTTACATTTTCCATAAACACTTACATTACACTTACACTTACATACATTTTCCACACGCCACTTACACTTTCCATTATAAAATATCAGTGCTAAATGTTTACCTTGTAAGGTTTATCCCAATTTTATAACAGTTATTTTAAGTTTATGCATCTTTCTGATCCCTTCCAGCTTCAGCTTACAATTTCCTACCAGAATGTATTTTCAGAAACGCGGTTAATGCAAATGAGTAAGAGTAGTATTTAATTCGATGTTTCACTGACTTCGTGAGAGAGCCCAAGTTCCTGACTAGCGCGCGTTTGCCTTTGGCTACGTCTCTTTCTAAGCTATTGCTACGCTCAGCCGTACTTTAGGCCCTTAATTGGCTTCGCCGACTTAATTGAGATTTAGGAGCCAACTGCTTAGGATCTTGATAGCTTCGGCTATATCTTTCAGTTAACTTTGCTGTGTGGATTTCTTAAGTATTATTTTACAGTGAATAGTGAAATTGTAATGTTCTTGTTTGAGATTTAATTTTTAAATTATACTGTTGTTTAAACTTTTTCATTTGATTTTGGTAAAGTTCTTTTAAGTTAGTAGAAAGCTTGGACAGCAATAGGCAGTTTTTGCGTTGTCATGGAAAGAGAAATTTGGGGTCAAGGGTCGACGGCCAGCTGCATTTTTCGTCCCCTTATCTTGTGGGGACGAACATATGTTTTTCTCGTTCAAAGGCAAACAGCTCTAGCGGCGGCGGTTCTTGATAAAATTATGGGGTAAATGTATTTAGGGTCTCGCATTCGTTAACCGATTTAAGTTATAAACACCACATTGTTTAATTGCTAAAAATTTACTGGTTTTAACTATTTAACAACTTTTAAAAGCTCTGACCTAGTCTGGTGCCGGACAAACTAAAATAAATAACTTACTACTAAAATTCTTCTAGTTAGAAATGGAGGAAGGAGCTGGTTAATTAAGCTAACTCAAAATAATATCCAAATTAACTATGTCTTAAAACAATTAACTCACACAAAGCCAAGCAAACTCATCTTAATAAATCTTAACCTAAAAAAACAAGAAGGAATAAATCTTCTCTGGTACTCGGTAGAACTGAATACTATTTCTCAACCAAAACATATCTAAAATTACTTAATTTACATATTCAATTATTTCTCAAATTTACTCAAGAGCACAAGATCAGTTAAGTCAAACCTCATAAGCACCAAAGAAGAAATATTCAAACACAATCAATCAGTTCCACTAAGAAAAATCAAGCAATAGCTTTAACATTTTTGGCACCTAAAACAAACATTCAAGTATTCAATAAGATGTGGTTAATACATATTTGCTAAAAATAACAGGGCGCGTTGTGAGTACACTAAAATGCCTAAACATTTATCAAAACCTCGATAATATCTCCATGTTTCTTAAAAGCCTTACGGCTCAAACAAATGAAGTGACTGAACAAACCAACTACGTAACACACACACACACACACACACAAAATGCAAGTAATAACATAATATCAAACTCACTTATTAATATCTTGGATGTATTTATAGGAGAGTAGGCCAGACTACCCTTACAAACAATAGCAATTAATATTCCACATTAAATATCCCTCAAGAGTCATTTATCAAGATCAGATTTTGCAATTTAACATAATAACGACTAATTCGATTATACTAGCACATTAAATGAATTATTTAAACTGCATTTCACATAAATTAATATAGAAATTACAATTAACATAAATTTTATATTTTATAGATAATAATTTTAAATTCTCCTAAGACACAAACAATTTTCTGTATTATCAAATGGAATTCTCCTTCTACCAGTTACGCAAGATTAAATTAAATTACTCTCACTTGACAAATACTAAAAGGGTGCCAATGAAAGTATAAGATAACGCACAATTGAACTACCGGAATCCATCATCATAAGAAGCTATAGGAGACGTCGGCAGAAGAATTCCCCTATCGAACTCATGAATTCATCTTGCAAGTAATCAGCTTCAGAATAAATTTCAAGAAAAATGACATCTTATAGAACTATAAATGAAGACGCCCGGAAATCAAAAATTCTGAAATATGGAAGTAGACGAAAGGACAAAACCAAGGTAATAAACTAGGTGACACTCAGGTGCTTCAGCTGTCAACGACCACGGAACTGTACGAGCGACGAGACCAGGTTGAATTTTGTCCTCTCTCTGCCGGAAAGCCTTGCACACGATTTTCAACAACGAGGCTACAGAAAACATCCATTTTGCCGGAAAACCCACTTCTGGAAATCTCAATATTCGAGCTAGGAAGAGATCGTTTTAAGTTCTACATCTTGCACAAATTTCAATTCTCAATTCATCACATCTTCAAAACTTGAATCGGTCTCTCGTAAATACCGAAGCAGGTCGTCGCAGCATCGCAAGCGCGAGCCACTTACAAGGGTGAAGCTCGGCCGCAGAGCAAAAGCCCTGTCTGAACTATTGTCTTCTCTATAGTTGTACAGTACTCCAAAAACTCACTTCTAAATTCGTGCAAGAACCGAGGAGAACTATGTTTCTCTTCCCACAAAATATTGCTGATCAAAACCTAACACATAAAATTAAATTTAGCCAACTCGAGACATTCACTACAATTTAACCGAACAAATTGAGCCCCTCAAACGAATCAAAATTGAGTCATTGTCCACAGTCGACGGTTGACCAGCTGTAGAATGACTCATCCTAACATGTGCGAAAATGTGAGACTAAAAATTCGACCCCCCTTGCTAACAAGCGGAAAAATCTAAGGAGAAACAACAAAAAACTGTCCTTTCAAGACCCAATTTACAACCGCTCCTTCTTCGGAAGTTATATAAGCATAGCAACATTCACAAAGCAAGAGTGCAAATGCATGCGGGAAGCCAATTACGATATCCATATTACTGCTTCGTAACAAAAGACATAGAAAACAACACCATACTGCCCTCCGTTCCAACTGTTTTCTTTAAAAGCTATTTTCACGGATGTTACTTCCGTTACAAGACGTTCCCTTTCTTCATTAGAAAATTGGACCGTTGAAGAAAAATAATTGCCTAAAGATTTTAAATACATTCTTTAAAAATATATATATTCAATAAGCTCTTCAGAATTTCAAATTTAAAAATGAAATACAAATAAAGATAAAATACTTAAATAATTGATTACTTAAATGACTAAGACCTTAATTAAATTTCTTAAATTCCGCTACACAACAGCTTTAGTTAAGCTTAGTTAAGTTTAATTTCATATTAATTTGAGTTAGAGCCCTATTGGAGGCTTTGCTGTACGTTCTAAGTTAGGAGCTGGCTGTGTCATATTTATTTCGAGAAATAAAGGGTAGTTAACCTTTTTTGAGTCTTTCGTCACTGTTCAAACACTTAAGCGATTATTCGCTTATTAGTGTTCGACAACTGAACTGTGAAATAAGAAGGTGAAACCCCACAACCTGTACAGAAGGAATGCTTTATCGAGGCATTTTTAAAAAGTTCCTTTTTACAATGTAACTAATGAGTTCATAAAAAGTTCTTAGTTTCATAAAATTATGCAAATTCAAAATTATCTAAATATATCCTTTATTTTATTTTACATACAACATATAATTTTAAAAAGTTAGGTTGTTTAGGAATAATCTGAAGCTTTTAAATATTTGTATCATGTGACTTTTCCTCTAACACAATTATAAATGCACATATTTATGTGACATACCAATTTTTTTGTATTTTATAGCTTTATGGTATTAAATGATTTAAAAGGACGCAATTGGATAAAAGGAAGCAGTTTAGTAGCTGTCTCATTTTTTATTAATTTGTTGCCAAGTGCTGTGCATTTTGGTTTACTCTCATACGATGACAATGAGTTATTTAAATTATAAAATTAATATGAACATATCCGATGTTAATTTACAAGTATCAAATTTCAAGTTGTTAAGTGTTATGAACTGTACTACTTGCAAAAGAAATAGACATGAAATTAATTTAAGAATTAGGTTTATTTTATAGGTATTCGAAAACTGCAATTACTGTTAAATAATAAAAAAGTAACATTAAATCTGCCAGAGTAATTTTCTTCAATAAACGAATTTCAACCTAGATTTCATTCAGCTGTATTCTTCTCCAAACTTTTGTTTCTATACTTAGCCGATTTCAACCAGTCTTTTATATGCTGTGAGATTTTTGTAAAGGAGAATTCTTTCTCGTTCGACGTTTTGAGAGCAGTTCCTAAGCAGTAAAAAGGAAAAATTGTAATAATTTAACACTTCAGATGTTTTCAGATTTTAAATATAGTTGAAGTTGTAAGGTTTTAGTTAAACTAACAAAGTTTTATTTTAATTTGACTCTTTCTATCTGTTCTCATTTCAACTTCCCGTTAGAATAAGCGCGCGTTTCAGCTTTATGCTAATTTGAAGTGGAGCCAAGTAGTATTTAACCTTTCAGTGTGAGAGAGCTTTTAGTCTCAGACCACTGTTACTCTATTCAACGTTCCCCTGACTAGCTAGTATTTAAATTCTTAGCCGTAGCGCTGTTCCGCGATTACTTATTGAAGTAAATCTAAGTGCGTCAGTATTAGTTAAACCTTGCTACGCACCATTTAGTTTAGAGGCCAACCTCGCGTTATAGCTCTGTGAGCAACAACTACTTAATTTCTATTTAGCTTTAGTTTAAATTAAATTTGATTGTTCATTTTAGACCCAAGTGCGGTCTCTATTTTCTGTATCCCTCCCGGGTTGGGAAGTGGCTGTAAATAATTGTGGTTTAATAAAAGAGGATTTTAAATCCCTTTAAACTGCAGTTCTTCTACCACTTAATCTCAATATTCTACCACATAACATAGCTGCATTCAGCTCCCTGTTCAAGATCAGGACTCAAGTACTTTCACGAAGATGGTTGCCAAGAATATGCACCGAACACTCAGTCCTGACAAAGCATTTATTATAAGAAGCATATAACGCAGTGAGTATTTTATATTCAAAAATTTCCTTTTCAGTTATTAAAATTTAAGAATTTGGGAAGAGAATTAGTTAATCTCTAGCTCTTACTAAACAATGTGCTGAATTAGTTTTTATCTTTTAGTTCATTAATTATTTTAAAAGTTTTAAATCAAAGCTCATTAAAAAATTTAATTTGATAATTTATCTTTTATTCCTCCTCCACAATGAGACTTCAGTCCAACTACTGAAAGACAAATCTGATAAGTAATACAGGATCCTGAAAAATTACTTTGTATCTAAAAACTTCAGATTCGAAACTTCAGATGCGGGATTATGGCAAAGATATACTAAAGCACTGCAGTCTTTGCTAAAAAGGAATGCTCAGAAGAATCCAGCCATTGAAAGCCAAAGAACCTCATATTAAGCAGTGAAATTTTTAATATTGCTTAAAATGTGATTCATTTGGAAATACCATTAACTGTAATTAGTGTAAAAATGTCCTTCTTCATCATAGCAATACGTACTTCAGCAATAAATATTTGAGAAGTCCGTAATATTTTGCACGAAACTGTATTAGAATTCCAAATATGGGGACAAACTGGAGCAAGCATTCGCACTAACGCCACAACATTACTATAAAAAAATCCAAATAATTCTTTCAATCACTTTTGTGTACGCTAAATACGTTTACTCTTCAGAAGAAATTTTTTGCTTATCCTTTTTTTATTTCATAAGGGATCATAAAGTTTAAAATTTTTCTTTCTTTAAAACCGAATACTAAACATGCTGTTTTAGACGGAAGCAGTAAATTTTCATACAGTCCAGATAATTGGAGTTCTAGTGTAATAATAAAAATTATAATAATAATGAGCTTAAATAAGTATAACTATAGAAAAGTATGAAGGTGTTACTTTACTTAGTTACTTCAGATCAACTGAAATGCAGCAGAAATCTTGCATAGATGAAATCCGTTGTTAAAATGAAAAACTGATGTTCTATGGACGACCTCATTGCTGCTTTCCTTTAGCAGTGGATGAAAACGCTCCTGATTCCGAGAACCCAGTGAAAGAGAAATGATAGCACAGACAGCAGGAAAAAATTTGTTTTGACGTAACCAAAGTGACCGCAGGCGAGCATTTGCCTCCCAGTGTCTCTAAAAGCCAAAGAACCAGGATCTTTACCGAAAGCTATTTCGAACAAGGTCACAAGTACATGCGAACTTTCAGCAACTGGATTTGCATGTAAGCTATAGAGTAAAACGTAGAATTCCCGAAAATGAGTGATTTGCTTTCGGAAAAGCAAAATTTTGCGGACGGAAAAAAACTCTCAGAGCGCTTCAAAAAGAAGTTTAGGAAAATAAATGAAAAGTTTACTTTCATGAGTACGTAATGCGCATAAAGTTTGATTATAATCAACGATCCGATGCACATCGTTTTGATTTACATGTTCAAGAGCTTAAACATTTTCGAGCATCTTCTGTTCTATATATTATTTTATTCCTCGACATGAGAGATTCGCTGAAGCCTTGTTCCAATTTAATTACCAACACTTGCTTAATGAAATAAGCAGTAAGTACACAAATTTAATATACAGCTTATTCCAGTTAAATGGGTAAGGAGATTTTCATTAAAGAAATTAAACTGTGTGAGTTAATGTAAGTGTTGATATGAATAAAAATAACAAATTTGATGTAAGAAAATAAACAAGGTATTTTCAAGATCTTTAAATCAAGAAAATAAATTTGTTTGCAAATGCATATAAAAATTTAGCTCACATGTCACAGTTATTGAAAAATTTTAGCCTCATATATGAATGTTGGAATATTGATTAAAGAAATTTAAATTTATATAAAATATCAAGATTGTTTTCAAATTCGTAGAGGTTTTCAACCAGAGGAAAATTAATTTTAAGCGCAAAGACGATTAAAACAAAAATAATTTTGATAGTACATTAAAATTCTGTTAGGAAAAAAAAACAAAATTTGCATACCCTTTTTTTTCATGTTCGTGGAAAAAGGAAAAACAAAGTAAAATACCAGAAATATACTAAGTATTTTGAATTCATAAACTTCATTTTCAGTCGTTTTAGAATTCGTAAAATATACATAAAAGTGACGAATGAAATATATCATAAAAGCGGTAGTTTTTTTCAGTACATTCGGATTCGTATAATTTTCGTAAAAATAACGTGTGGAAAGTAATGATAAAGAGTCAACAATGTCTTCAGCCTTTTTTATTCGTATAAATTTTCTAAAAGTAATGGACAAGATTGGATATTTTCGAGGGAGAATATAAAAATAAAAGATTTAACCCTCCTAGCGTTATGGAGGTAAAGTTCCGTACGGAAGAGTAGCTTCCTTACTCAATACATATGAAAATTTGTGAAAGCTTATAATACACGCTATGTAAGATACATACCGAAGAAAAAAAGAATCAAGGTACAAAGTGAGGCAGTCTTTTTTTAATTAGAATCAAGAAAATACCAGTTATTCATGACATTTTGAGAAACTTTGAAATTTCAGGATTAAACGCGTAACGCTACGAGGATTAAAAATAGACTTTTTAAATTTATATAAGATTTCACTAAAATTTTTATGAATGAAATGTGCACATGCCTGAACCTTTCTCTTCTTGCTTACGTTCGCGCTGTTGATATTCATACTGCATCTTGTTCCCCTCTAAGTAATTTTCTGAACACGATATTGTTTCTTTCTTTCCATCTTGTGAGTCATCTAACCCTAGGGACAAATTTCTGTCCCAGCATTTTAGCGATATCTGTTGCCCTTTAAAATACAAGATTTCTTGCGACATCAAGCCACTCTTGTTCCTGGCATTTCGAAAACACCCAGGGCAGTTTCTATAGCGGTAGACTTTCCATTTTGTTTGACATTTTGAGTCCCGACCAAACAACAACACGATGTGGGTGGGTAAACTGACTACATGGGAACAAAAAAAGGCAATTTTCTATACAGTTTCTCTCTCACGTTACCGCTTTCCATCCAACTGATCTGATCCAGTTCTGGTAAAGCTCTTGTGATCCACCCCCACTCATGGCTGGTACAAATAAGAAATATCTAGTATTTGCAGCTCCACCCGTAAAAATGAATAAACCTTGAAAGAAATCCTTGACCTTGATGCAGAAACTTGGAAGTTTTGACAATTCCAGATAAGAAAATTTTAGCATTTGCACCTCCACGTGCGAAGGTCAATCGCGTTTAAACAAAATAACTAAACTAGAAACACAAGCTTGTGGTTTTGACTTGGCAAATTTAAAAGGGTGTAGGACTTTAATTTCTTAAGAGTTATTTTTAATTTTGAAACGCTTTCTTTTATTCTCTTGTTCCCTGCCTACAAGTTCCTGTATAGCGTTTTATGTAAACGAGGTTGAACCAGTATTTAATGGGAAGTTTCTGTTATTTCCCTAGAAGAGCTCAAAAGTTTTCAGTAGAGCATGTTCTGCCTTCTGGCCACGTCGTTGCTTTAAGCCAATCTTACGATGTTCCGCCGTACTATTAGTATTCGCCAATGAGGTTAAAATAAGGGTCAAATCGGTTAGTTATTTCTGTATAGCTTCAGCTAAATTTTAGCTGATTAGAAGTAGTTTAGTTCCTTATTTTCTATCTCAAAGTAAAGCCCATGTGGAGACTTTCCTGTGAGCCCGAGAGGGACCGAAGGTGAATATTTCTTGAGTTAAAAATAAAGGAGTATTTTAATCTTTCTTTGGACTTTGTTTTTGCAATTTTAAGAAGTAAGCGAAGAGTCGCTAAACACTTCTCCAAGTATTCTATTTGCAGATGACACTCAGTTTAAATAGAATCTTATAAGCGATTTGATTTTGATAAGCTTAACGTTGATTTTATTAAATGATACGGATTATTTAACTAAAATTATCACTGGTTAATTATTGCAGCAATCTAAAAAACTTACTTCTTGGTACTTTTTATGGAATATTTATTCTGTGCATGAATTCAATCATAAATTGGAGCTGCCTGTCTACAAGCAGTTATTCAAGCAATCTGTTCCATCGGGTAATTTAAACTGCTCTGAATATAGCATTTCTGTATTTCTTTTCTGCATTTATGCAACGTAAGTATGTTAAAAGTTTTCTCTCCTCATTTTAGCCTAGTTGAATCTTATATGATTATATATTTCTTAAATTAATATACCGTGTTTCCTGGAAAATAAGAAAACTAACACTATAACGTAAAACTAGCACACAGATACAAAACTGCACTTATTTTGCTTTCCAGTGCTACCAAGAATTAAGAATATTTTCTCTAAGTTTTCACTCTGTTCATGTTGTGAGATCACTGTCTTTGGCAGTTGATTCAGTGATTTCACCACCATTTCATTCCCATTGGTTGAATTGCCTTAAAAGTTGCTAACTTGTTTTCCCCTACTGTGCACTCTAGCAAGAATAACTCGAATTTGAATGCTGAATGTGAAACATTATTTGGAGTACACCGCTACTTGCTTTTTCTTGATGTATTATTCCCCTTTTTCCTATTGAAAAGTAGTTTTCAATAGAGAGGGATTAACTTTTCACTTCATTGTTCTCTTGTCAAAAACGTATCTGTCACTGAGCACAAACTTGTCTTTGAAACCTCAAAAGATTACCAACAAAGAACATTTCTATTTTTATTTATTTCTCTACCTCAATCTTATCATTGAAACTTTTTTAAGTCTCTTAAATAGCTTGACCCTTAATAAGAGATAAATTCATTAAATTCCTTATGCATCGAGAGACCGAGACCAGAACCTGAAGAGGTACGAATATATTTATTTTAGAGAGAGATATGAATTTTAAGGGAAGAGTCTGAACCACGACCTTTATGCTACAAAATTTATTGCGCGAAAGACATTAGACCGAAAGAATGAAAAAGAACAAAAAAAATAATAATTGCACGTAAATTTAATTGTAATTAACACATAATATTATCCATTAAAATTATCTTTATTATAAACTTCTATTGGGAAATGCCACAATTCTAATTTCTTTCTTTTTCTTCGTGTGTGTGAGAGAGAGAGATTCATCAGTTACCTTTTATACGTTTTGTAAGGTACTGGGCCATTGATAGAGCTCATTCTATGGGAGGAATAATCAGCAGGATAAACAAGTATTTGGCAGCAAAACGGTTCGATGAATAATTTTTTTTATTTGTGTTTTAAGATGTAAACATAATTATATATAATTATTACTTATATATAAATACATATTTTTAAATGGATGTAGTATCAGGCAAAGAATCACATTTGCAGTTACTTATTTCTAACAGCATCTGCTTAAAACACAGTACAATTTACGGAGCTGCGAATTTCAGTTGCAAGAACTCTTTAAATTTTAACTGTAAAATTTAATGGAATATTCCTTACCCGAAGTGGGGAAATATTTATTTTCAATTCTTTATAATCTTAAATATTCTTTAAAAAGAAAATACTTCCAAATGTGAGTTGTCCATTAAATCATAGTTAATTTATGAAAGAAGTATTTCTTGTAGCATTCATTCTCCAAATATCGTTTGGTATATTATGGTTTAAGGTATAGGAAAGAACGTTCACATGCGAGGAACCTTCGGAGAAATGTCATAAAATATTTATGATTAAAATTGCTGGCTTCAGAAAACATTTTTCGTAACTCTTAAAAATAAAATTCCGTTGAAAGAATTCGAATTCGTGAATGATAGTTAACTTATCCAAAACATTCAGCTGAAGTTAATAATTCTTCACTTTTGTCAGAATTTCGCAAAACCAGAACGGACAAATTCTTTTGAAAAATGAATCTCGCTTGCAAGTGTAAAATTTAAGTAAGAAAATCGGAAATACCACGTGATGATGAGCTATGAGTATAGATTTGCGTCGATAGACAGGCAGAGTTGCACATCATCAATCACAGAGGTTTAAGCACTTTAAAAAAGATTTTTGCAAACCCGTGTGCTTTGAATGCTGCCGTACCTGGATGGGCTGACTCTTCGCTTGTATTTTCTTTCAAATGAGGGGGGGCCTATAGATATTTAAAATATAGCTTGTGAGGAAGATATTCAGCCAAGTGGGATTCTCCAAAAATAGGTCATTGTTGCTTTCTACTCCTTCAGACAAAATAGCATAAAAAATGTCCATCTAAATAAATTTACTTGGCATAGTTTTAAAATGATTACCCTTCCACTGCAAATAATAGTTGTAATTTTAATTAGTTCTCGGATGCTAGTGCTTAGAATCTAAAGCGTTTCTTATTGTCTGAAATGTGACATTAATTTGACAGTTCCAGTTAAGTCAAATATCAAGTAATGAGTTTTTATAGTTATTTACATTATCATGGTTATTTTTACATTATTCGTATGTTGTCATGTTCTTTATTTTATTTATAGATTTTTTATTTTTTACATTTACTTACTGCATCGAAAAATTGGTCATTGAATAAAAGTATTTTAAATTTCGTAAAAATATTGCATGTATATTTTCATGGAATTTAGATGGCCATAAATTAAAAAAAGGGGAACGAAAATTAAAGCTGGGCGATAATTTGCAATTTCCAAACTATGGTCGTGATTTCTGATTAAATTACAATATTACCTAAAATGCAGCACTTCCGTAAAAGAATGTGTTTCCATACTTTTTAATTTAATAAACAAAAATTAAAGCTTAATTTCATTTCAATGCGAATTTTATAACATGGGGTTAATTTACGAAATGTTTTTTCAGGAAAAACGAATCTTCGAATGTGCTTCATTAAAATCATTTTTCCTGAAAAATACTCCGTTTCTTTTTCACTTGGAAAATTATTTAAAATACACAGCTAAAACTCCTTGTATGCATTTAATATTTCAGCATAACAAAATGAAAAGATAATTTTAATTTTTTATTTCGTGATAAAAAAATTCATGTGTACTTTAAATATTAAAATTCGAATTATTAATATCACCGTAAAATCATTTTATACCGTTAAATAAATCGTATAGTGGGATATCATTACCAAAACTCGAAAGCCATTGGCAGCTACAATTGCAGCATTGGAATTAATTTGGTTGTAAGGTTTATACTAATTTCATTAACAGTTATGTTAAGTTTAGGCATCTTTCCTGTCTTTCTAGTTTCAACTTACAATTTCCTACCAGAATGTAATTTTAGAAACGCAGTGAATGCAAATGAGTAAAGAGTTTAATTTTATATTCATTTAAGTTCAAGCCCAAGTGGAGCCTTTGCTGTATATTCCGAGTTAGGAGTTGATCGTATTATATTTATTCTGAGAAATAAAGTGTAGTTAACACTTCGTCATTCTTACGTCTTTATTCACACACTTAAGCGATTATTCGCTCATAAGTGTTTGTGGGGTTCAAGGATTGAACATTAAATCAAATAAGTAAAACCCCACATGGTTATTATTGGAGAGACTGTGTGGAATCTGTGTGATTACGTGCGTAAATCTAATGCGAATACTCAGCAGCTTAAATGAAGATACCTTTGAGAAGATAGTTGATTTTACGCTGGGCCTTTTAAATCGAAATATAAGAAATTTAGGTTAACTCGTGCAAGCTTTCCAAAACAAGCCTAGATGTTGGGCATAAGTCATGATGACGTAAAGCTATCATCAGACATATATACATACATAGAATTGTAATCAAGCTAACCTTGGGAGTAGATTAATTTATAAGGTGTTTCTCCAGCCTTATTAGCATGCCTTCGCACACTCTGGTCACTCGATTCAAGCACACTCGGGGCGTATTTCAGAGGTTTGTGGTTCGAGAACCGGCGAGGGCATTGCTCATTTTTCATCTCTCCTGCTTCTAAGTAACCTAATGTCTCTACAGTGGCGCTCGAACTAAAAGTGTAGTGTATGATGATTCTCCACCACCAGGGTTTGGCGATTGTGTACCCTAATCCCCACTCGCCCTTTAAAAGACTGAGTACATAAGGTATTTCTCCCGCCTTCTTTGCATGCCTTCGTGGTGTAGTGGTCATCACGCTTGGCGCGTATTTGAGAGATCCGTGGTTCGAGTCCAGAGGAGGATATTGCTAATTTTTCATCTCTCCTGCTTCTAAATAACCTAACGTCTCTACAAATTTACGAGAGATGTCTTAAAATTAAAACTTAAAAATTTAAATCTGTTTTAAAATTAAATAAAAATGTGTTTATTAGAGGAGAAAAACAGGTTAATTTCACTAACTCAAAGTTCTTAAAAATTTATAGAGTTTCGTCTTCTTTGGTAGCATGAATTAGACGAAACCTCTAAAACACAGTCATTGACTCTTCTAAACCTCTGTGAACCTACAAGTGAAATGATATTTTTCTTTTGCGCCAGAACAGGAAATTTAAATAGTGATAGCAGTAACCCTATTCTGAGATGCTAAAAAAGAAAGATACGAAGGTTTTGAATGAAGACTTCATTCTATGCGGCTTTTTTAAGGTATTATTTATAATTTTAGTGTTATTCATCTTTCTGTTTGTTCCCTTATTTTGCTGAGAATGCTTTTGAATGTAGGCATAAAATATTTTATATTGGCGAAAACCCTGGCCGGTCAGAGGGTTAAAACGTTTTCGTTTTTTCCGCAAACTGATATGCCATTGTTATCTTAATTAATGATTTATATTCTGAAACTGGAGGAAATAACTGAGAGCACTTTTAATTGTGTATTGGTTTCTGGTTTATTGAAATCTGTAAAATAGACATATGACTAATAATTTAATTCTTAAAACTTCCTGTAATAAATATGTTTTTAGCACTTATGTAAAGTACGCAAAAGATAATGCTAACCATAAGACATCATCAATGTAGTAATTTAAATAATTTTTAACTTTATTTTAAATTAAAGAGTCAGAATGCTTTAGTCATCATCATGTACTAATCGTCAATTTTATTAGTACAAATAGCATTAGTCTGCTTGAATTTGCCCTCTGTTTAACCTCATAAGTTAAGTATTTAAGCAAGCAGTTCTGGCAAATATTATGTGTAAAATTGTATTATAATTTCACAATAATATTCTTGACAAAACAAGAATGAATTCCCCCTTATAAGAATATAACTTGAAACTAAAAATGAATTGTAGTCTCTATGCTTTTAATTATAGTATTATTAAAGATCCATTGATTAAATTCTATTATTAATTATATTAGTAAACAAAGACATTGTATAATGCTATCAGATTTCATTCGAGATCTTTTCAAAGCAAGATGTGCTATTGGTCCTGCTGCTAATTTAATATCTACCTCTGCTTGTGTTTAATTAAAGTAACTCTCACTCTGATACCTCTAAAACTTAAGCATGATATATTTAGACAAAATTTTAAACCGCAGTATGTATATTTATAAGAATTTCTCTTTTTTGTTTTAATGAATCAAACCAATTTTAAAAACATAGAACTGCATGTTAACAGAATGCTCATTTTATAAAATGATCGTGATGCTAAGAAAAATGTTTTCATTTGGCTGTGTTCAATAGGTTAATTAATGTATTTATTTTAAATTAATTTATTAATATTTAAGTATCATCAAATAAGGCAAAAAAATCATTCATTTTTCAAAAACTTGCATGTTTCTATTCTACAAACTCAGCTTGATTAAATACAGGACTTCTCAAACATTTTTTAGTCGTGACCCCTTTTCATCATTGAGATATTTTTTGCGACCCCAGGACCCCATAATTAATTTACGAAAATTATGTGGGACCCAATAAGCATTGCGCAATTCTGGCACACATGTGAGTGAAACTATAAATGTTTTGATTTGTACTATAATATACTATTGGAGTTTTAGGTCATTAACTTTAATTCTTAATTTTTAGACATAGAACAATGTGAACATTTTACGTAACAGGCAAAATGACAGCTTCATGTGTAAAGCAAGTAAAATTAATGTTTATATTATAAAAAGAATGCATTAAAACCTTCTAACAGGCAAGGCCGTATATATACCGCTTAGAATATTTTTTGATACCTGTAGAAACGTATATATACGTGCATATTAAAATACGTCAAAGAAATTAAGGCAATATATTAAAAATACATAAATCAAGATATAAAATGCCTGGACATTTTTACATTAAATCAAGAAAATAAATTTTTCTGGTAGTAGTTTTGGGAAATTTGTGGTTTCTTAGCGAAAACCCTGGCCGTTCAGAGGGTTAAAACGTTTTCGTTTTTTCTTTGTCTGTATTGTATTATCTTTATCTATTTTTAGATACATTGTGTAAAAATATTTGGTAATTGTAAAATTATTATGATAAGTTAAAGAAATGTCAAAACTGCTTACATTTTTGGCGACCCCCTGCTGCAGGTCCCATGACCCACAGTTTAAGAAACTCTGATTTAATGTACCTTTCTGTATTATACAGTAATCCTATGTTGTGAAAATAGTACAGATTAAGTGTAATTTCATTCATATAAAAATACATATCTCAGAGATATGTAATAGTGGATTTGAAAAATGTTGTTGCAAAGAGCATAGGTGTCATTTAAATACCATTTACTATTCTTGAAGAAATTTTTCATAATTCTTCATACTTTTATTTGAGTCACCCTGTAAAGTTCTACTGTCTATCTGTTGTGTAGAATCTTGAGAAATAGTGATAGCACCAGAGAAGGATTAAAATTGCCCATTATTAAAGTCTTTAAATTATTTACAATGCGTCAACCTGAAGCTAACATACTACGCCTCAATTTGGGCGATAGCTGAAACAGTAGAATCAAACTTAAAATAGGAGATATACACAAGTACTAGAATTAAACTACAGGGCTCGTACGATCCTCTACCTACAACGCGTAGATGAGTCTAGTGGCAGCAAGATAATAGCGATTAAGCCACGTCTAACCAGCAGTAACTGCTAAGAGGAAGTTTGTGTATGAGCACGCACGGAAATTTCCCGGACTCTCTCTCTCTCTACTGGAATGTCAATATTTAAACTTATTCTCCCACTGGTAGAATTTGCATTTCGTACGCGCGCTACCAAATTTTAATATTCTGGCACTGACAATTAGGGGAATGAAGGCTTATAGGAAAGTAACTTAAAATTAAATTTAACTGGTTATTTAAAATAAATATAAATCAATATAAAGCCATGTACAAAATGTCACAATTAACAATTATGAAAAAGATCTTTATACGCTTAGGCAGATTAATTTCTAATATATACCAAAAGCTTTCTAATATATACCTGGTGTCTATCTTTATGTCCGTAATGTCATTTTTCATTTATTTTGCTAATCTGTATAGCAAAACAAATTAATTCAATCAGTTGCTACTTAGGTAGCAAATTTATAAAGGTTTCTTTTTACAAGTTACAATTTGGTCTTCACAAGGGTAAGACAACCTTTTTGTAAAGGCACTTTTATGAAACTTTCTGTATTTCAAACAGTGGCCGACTTCTGTATTGGCACCCTTACACAAGTAATCACTTCTCAGCTATTAAGGATGCAGTGTCTGTCCTAGTGTTAAGTAATATTTAAATAAGCACCTAAAATATCCTCGGAATAGAGGAATTAGTGTTAAAATAGGCATAATATGTAAAATTATTTAGGGGATACTATTAATTATTTTCATTTATACGTAATATAATTCGGAACATTACATAGAGATGAATGTTTCATCTCTACGCTATTTGACACAGAGAAAGGAACTTTTTGTTATTAAGTAATTGTTTACATTTTTATCAAAAGGAACAAATTATACCAGAATATTGCAGAATAAAGGTTAAATTCACTTGTTACATTACTTACTACTCCTATAAGACTTGGTTATGTTAGTTTTGCTTTCAGCATTTGAATTTAATATTTAACATTTAATTTGATATAATGAAAATTAAATAGGAAAAAATATATAGCATTTTTCAAATCATTAATATTTTGATCATCTTAATTTTATTAACTGTTGTCTTCACTTATTTTTCAGGTGCTGAATTTGGAAAAATGGGTTCAGTTTCCTACTGCTTTTATATATTTGTGAAGACTTGTTAAACTAGATAGCTAAAACACTGTGTATTAATTTTATGGCTTCATCATTTTGATTTTTGTTGGCATTTTCTGAATTCCATAAGGAAAACTATTTTCTTTTTAGAAACAATGGAAAAAAGCTATAAAAATATTTAACATTTGAACAATCAATCATTAATTATAATTCATACTTTCTGAAAGTCTTAGAAATAACACTGAAATCATAACGCATATCACTAAGTGTTCAAAAATTAACCTATCCGTGCATTAAACATCAAAATGTCTGTTTATAATAATGTTTTATGTTACGATACGTAAAACAAATGAAATGAAAATTGAACAGAAATGTAAATGGCATAATAAATTTTAGGATTAAGGATTTTTATTACTGTTTTTGTTATTGGTGATGAAATGAAAAGAGAATTACTCCTCCATTCCAAGTTAAAAATAATAAAGCATAATGTCTAAGTTTCATTTTAGTTTACGTTGAATGGCATTTAAATTCCGTTGACCATTTTCTGAGTAATAACATTAAGAGGGCTTTTAGCAGTCGCTGTTTCTAATTTATGTATCCTTTATTATTTATTGATTTAAATTGGCTTTCAAAGTACATGAGACATATCGAATAAATTTTTTAGAGACTGCCATATATACTATATCAACTAGTCTATATTATTTATCAATTGGCCAAATATGTATAGTGCACTGGTGAAATAAATTAAGAGAATTTTCATATTTGATCTACTATCTCCAGAACTACTGGACAGATTTTAATAAAATTTGGTGTGAACATAGGTTGATATAATACAAATAAAATAAACATTCAACAGTTATAATAGACACACATGTTCATGTGTAACACTCATGAGAGTCTGAAGGTCTGAAAGGGCGGTTGCAGAAGACACAAAAGAAATCGGTTAATAGGGGGTATGGTCCCCTCTTACAGCCATACAGGCTTCGCAGCTTCATGTCATACAGGAAATAAGGCAGTTTATCAGTGCCTGTGGCAATTGGTCCCACTCATTCAGCAAAGTTGTTTTCAGTTCCTGGATGGTTCTCGGAGAAAGTTGTGAGTTACAATTGCTTTCCACAGAGCGTTCCAGACATGCTCTATAGGGCTGAGGTCTGGAGATCTGGCTGGCCAATCCATCCGGTGAATATCCTCACTCTCGAGAAATTCGTCGACCAAAAGAGCTCTATGTGGCCTCGCATTATCGTCCTGTGAGATGAACTCGGGGCCACACCAGAAAAGGCGAACATAGAGCTGCAAGATCTCATACATATACCTCACACCAGTCACAAAGCCTTTGTCAAAGACGTGAAGAGGTGTGCGACCATCCAACAGGATGCTTGTCCAGAACATTACAGCCCCACCACCATAATTGTTGATTTTGCGGACATTGAAGGGTAAGTTGCGGGGCCTGGCTCTCTCCATGTGAAAGTACGGTGAGAATCGGTGTTTATGCTAAAACGGGACTCGTCGGTGAACAGAACGGCCGCCCATTGCTCCGTACTCCAACCCCTATGCTGCCTGCACCATACTAATCGGACTCTCCTGTCCGTAGACATGAGCAGGACGCATACAGCCGGTCTTCTGACAAACAACCCTCTCTCACTGAGTCTTTTGGATACAGTCATCCTTTTTACACGGGATCCTGTGGCTGCATACAGATCACGAGAGAGCTGAGAAGCTGTAGGCCCTCTGTTATGCCTCGCTAACATGGACAAATAGCGATAGCCTCTGGCCGTCGTGGCTCTTGGACGACCTTGCCCAGGCTTTCTCTCGATGGATCCAATATCCTGGAACGGTTTCCATAGGTTACACACGACGCCGGATGTTAAATTAAACTCTCTGCATTCTAGACTTGCGATTGGCCTACCTCTAGCCTCCCCACAGTTTGCTACCTCATTGCACAATCTAAACGTTGGTGATTACTCATTTTTGCTGTTCCGGTGAGAATTCAACTGATTGCTGCAAGATAACACCAAGAAACTTGCCGAGGTGTATTAGCGAACGCAATTCGTCTTTCCCTCCACGCGCTTAAAAGGCCTGTTTTTCTACTGGCTTCGCCTACACACACGTGTACACTTATGTATTTGCCGTACAAGATTTGCATTTTTATCTAGAAGCAGTGGTTTTTCCATCAGTTTATTTCTTTTCATGCAAATCAGTAAAATATGCAAATTGTCTTAATTTATTTCACCAGTGTATTAAAGCATTAGCTCAACAAAAATACTTTCAAAATGACATGGAAAAAAATTAATTTCTGATGAGTTTCCCTATAACTTGAAAACCCCATTAGTTGTTAAACATTAAATTAACAAAAAAATAAAATGGCCATTACTAAAGATGAAATTTGATAGAGATTGAAGCATAAGTACAATGTCTGTGAAGAAAACTGCAGGTATATTTTTATGAATGTAAGATGTTATCATCTGAAAAAAAAGTAAGTGTCTCTTATTTATTTTTTATCAAGTTAAAACACACAAAAATAATTTATTTGGGAAATTAGCGTAGTTATTTGACCATTCATGAGTTTTAAATAAAAAGTTATATTTTTAAATGATTAAAATTATTTAAATTTTCTATTCCAGTAGTTCCTTTAATATAAAATTCTACAATATTAATTTGTATATTTTTAGAAAACTGATTTAGTTAATGAACAACTTTTCGGTTTCTTATTTTAGCTTGTCATATTTAACAAATTGCGGAAAATTTCAGCACATGCAGGGAAAAATTATGTGTATGGCCTGTTTTAAACATTGTAAAGTTTAACTATGTATAGTACATATATTTCTAATTTATCACTATGTAACTAAAGGCACCGGCCTAGAAAATCAAATGTGTTTAAAATGGCGTTTTTATATTCGTAATGTGCGTATATTATCTGCATATAATGATAGAAATATGGTAGTAACCTGTGAAAACATATCTAGAATTCTTGAGAAATGAATTTTTACAAAAATGATTTCTAATATGCATAGTAAAAATACAGGAAAAATGTACGTAAATTTCTGCCTAAAATATATGTTTGTGAAAAGTATGCTCGAATTTACGTTAATTTTCACTAAAAGTAAACGTAGTGAAAATGGGAAGATTTACGTACATGAGATAAATATACGTAAATTTTTAGTAAAAATTCCAGAAATCCCAGAAATTTACGTATATTATACGTAAAAGTTACCAATGAACCGCAACTTTTCGCATAAATATACCTAAATTTTACGTAAAACTTACGTATATTATAACGTAAAAATATACGTAAATATCTATAATTTTTTTCCAGACACTTTTCAGGATATTTTGACGCTTATGTAACGTTTTTATACGAAGGGCCATTTGTAAATTGCACGTACTTTTCTCGTGCAATATACGAATATGCTGCTTGGGCACCCCTTTTATCCTGCGATAAACTTGTGAACCATGCAACTCCCTGCTGAAGAAGCTGGATAACTGCTCTTTGTACTGATCTGGAGCAATCCATCATGCACTGAGGTTCGGAAACAATTCTGTAGGAATTAGGACTTTGATACCAAGCCGTTAACTACACATGAACATCTGGGAATACCGCCACACCATCTATCGGCTAACACACGCCACTACAACCAACTCTTTTCATTTGGGCATACATCATAAATAACGCATGCGCAGTCAGACGTATAATAAACTGGAAACAAAAAGCTACCATCTTCTTTCTCATGAACCACTACGATGGTAAAAAATGCCACTCAATTTGCACATCGTAGTGTAAAAATGTCAATTCTCAACTTTTCGGAAAGCTTTAATGTGTGTGTATCTATGCACACAGGTTCTACATACATTTTCGTATTTTGGTCTTCGTACGTATAATAAGAATGCGAACTAGTTTCCTTTTAAATGTCGCCTATAAAAGCCTCCGTCATGTGCGCTGTTCTAATTGATTAAACAAACAAATAAATAATTTTCACATTTCTTTGCTGAAAAATATTGCGTTTTAATAAGAGCAATTTTTGTGTTAGTCGTATACGTGTAAAATGGGTCTATTTAGACCCATATTCACGAAATTATCAAATGGAACAGTTGAAAAAAATAGTATTATATATTATATGAAGATATTATATTTCTTTATTAGAACTGTGAGCTGTATAGGAAAGCTTCACTAAACTGCATATTAAGTAAATTAATAGATACTACTCTAAAAGAATAAAGGATGATTTTATTGCATTTTAATTTATTAAAACCTAACTGATGCCTCTTCATAAATTATAGAAAGATAAAGGTTTTCCACTTTTGTCATGTACTTCTACAATCATAAATGTCTAATTACGAACAGAAAATTTAATAAACTGATTACGAGGGAAAATAAATCATGTTTAATTGCATTATTGGAAGATTTACATGTCTAAACAATATCCATTTTGGTATTTAGTTTGCAGATAACTAGTAAGGAGATAAAGAAGTATTAACAAACAGCTAGTAATGTTTTAGTGGCTAATAAAAAACAAGCAAAACTCTTAATAAACAGGCAAAACCTATTTTTGTAACATTTTATCTGCAACATTATTCTTATCAAACACAATAAAGCAAAATAACTAAATGTAAACAGATTATTCTTTTTCATAATTTATTAAATATGAGAACCGGGCAGTTTTGTAAGTTAAAATATGGTATGGTAACATTTATTTATATTTATTTCATTATGAAACATATTCGAAATTGCACTGTACTTTGGATTTCAGACTTTATGTTTCCATTCATAAATACAATGCATTCTAAAACTATATGAAAAGTATTCAATCTTAAAAAATCAATGAATGAAAGTGTAATGTAATGACGATTACAATTTATTTTCTGGATACAATAACTAAATATTTTTGTAATATCAGTTAGGGAATAAACTAAAAATGTTACTTTGGTTTAAAATGGTATTATCTGTATAAATATTTAAGTGGAAATAAATAAAGCTGTGACCGTTTAACCGTAACTGGACTTTTGAACTCCTATTTACTTTCTGTTTAATTATATGCATTATTTCATTTACCTAGAACTGTAACTTTAAAGAAACTGTTTGTATGTAATTGTTACCCCATCTGTATAGCAGTTAGTAGTGTAGTCTCGCTCTGATACAGCACTGTGACATGGACGTGATATTATTACTATTCTTCTGATGCTATAAGAAACGTCTTCGTTAATTTTACTCAAAGAGTGAAGAAGGGAGGATACGTACTTTGCTGGCAAGGCGTACAACTTGGCGACTCACGTCCCTTCCACTGACTTGGGCCTACGCACAATCTCGCGGGAGATACTGCAGAGAAAGCGCTCTTCCAGTCACTCTGGCTCACGAATCTTCCTACTACCACATGCAGCACCGTTGTTTTGAGTGACCGGCTGTCAGTTGGCGGTTGTATCAGATAAAATTTATATCTGGCTGTTTCTTTATAAATGAATGCAGTATGCATTGCACAGAGACCACAAAATTCACCGTTGGAAGTATAAAGCACAGCTCACTCAGGAGATGAGTGAACTGGATGCGATTATGCATTATTGTAGCCACTCGAGAAATAATAATTTCAAAAGTCATAAAGAGAGCAATCGCAATCATTCCAAGGAAGCATTATAAAGAGCCGGCAAACAATCAATGCTTTTGTCATACAAATGTTGACTCTAATGTAATACTAAACATATATTTTGACTCTAATGTAATCTTAATAAATAAAAATGACATGACAAAAATATCGTACTTATGCTCACTTGACGACGTGTCTTAACATGTACTTGCCCATGCTCTTTCCAAAGCTAATGAAACTAGATCGGTGATCTCACTTGGGCCGTAATCGTGACCGCCATGTAAATAGCATTATTTTGATCGAATCTTTCTCCGAATTTAAATTTATTGATTGAAACGGCAACAGATTTCCGTCCTTCCATTTAGCCGCAACAAATAAACGGTTGTGAATGAGGGGTTAGTTCTTTACGCAGCAAATGGAACAAACCAACCTTTTACAATCGATGTCTGACTCTTTACGTAAATTTACGGAGAAAGTATTCTTTCGTGCATTGCACTTCTTTCGCTTTTAGCACCAAAATTAGCCAACTTATCATAAGCGTCGATTTAAAAAAATTAATTTATTATTAGATGCTAAAAATAATAATAAAACTGATGCTGTTTTCATAAGGAAAGGCTGCTCGTATTCTGCCGGGTAGCAGTGTAAGCGTCCTTTTACATTCCTCCAAGTGTATAAAATTTTGACTGAATTCTCAGAAACTACTAACCCTTCATCTGTATCCAAAGAAAGACCGAACCATGCTGTCTTAAGTTATCATTAAGTCGATGTGTCTCCGGCATTTTTTAAAACACGTAGGCTATCACCTGAGCTCCTCATGGCTGCTGCTCAGGAATTTGAGTTTCTCTTAGGGAAGGTTATCATGCGTCCATCAGAAAGTGCTTGGGCAAGCCCTTTCATATGGTTTTAAAAACCAAATAGTGCGTGTCGACCCTGCGGCAAGTAGCATCGCTTGAATACCATCATTGTTCTGGACCGTCATTCCGTCCTCCGTATCTAAGATTACACCCAAGTTTTTATCATGCGTCCATCAGAAAGTGCTTGGGCAAGCTCTTTCATATGGTTTTAAAAACCAAATAGTGCGTGTCGACCCTGCGGCAAGTAGCATCGCCTGAATACCATCATTGTTCTGGACCGTCATTCCGTCCTCCGTATCTAAGATTACACCCAAGTTTTTATGAGAAAAGATTACTTACAATACCAGATTTAGCTTACGCGTATCAGCAAATCACTGTAAATCCAGCCGATATTAGAAAAAAAAACTGTTGTAATAACCCCATTTGGTTTATTTGAAATTATTTTTATGCAGGCTAGCCTCCGTAACGCAAATTTGTCAGAGGTACATACATTGGGTGTTAGGTGAAGTTTATTTCTGCATACCCTAGTTGAATGATATTATAATCTCGTCGTCAAGTGAGAGGAGTACGAGAGCTATCTCAAGCAAGTTTTAGGTCATTTCAGATAGCATGGACTGAAAATAAGCACAGCTAAATGTGTTCTCGGAAAATCCTCTGTGTCCATTTTGGAATAGACTTATAACAAACCCCTTCTCGAGCAAACCCTCTCCTCACAGAATCTCAAGCAACAACCGAATTTCAAAAACCTGAATTTATCACAGTGTTACGACATTTTTTGTCAATGCTTAATGCCTACTGTCCTTTCATCCCAAACGCTGCGAAAACCAGGCTTCTATGTATAAACTGCTGAAAGAAACTAAATAAAACTAAATAAACTTATTTTGGCATGATATACAGTATATGCCCCAGAAATTCATACCAGAATAAAGATCTTTAAGAATGGGACTATGAAATTTACTAATTAGTCCTGATTTCCGTTGTTTGAACTCTATAACATACAGCTAATATTTTTTACCTAAGCTAGTTAAACGAGTTTAAGCGAATACGAATTATTACAGATTTTCAACAATAGCTTATATGAAAGCTACAGTATATTAGAAACAGGAGGCTGAGATAAGTAGCAGAAATTGAGAATATAAAAAATGAATTAATTTATTTTAATACGATATTTTGAGTAGAAATCCTAAAATACCATTAATTTCTAGATTCACATTCATTTATAATAAATGATTGATTCGTCTGCAATAAAAAGAGGTCGGGTCTTTAGTTTCATGTGCAATCCTATATAATCACTTTTAAACTGATTCGCAGATTTTTGAAAATCCTGAAAATCAAACAACAATTTATTAAGAAATTATAATAATATATGATCATGCATTATCTGTTAAAAATTATCTTAGAAATATTTTTGAAAATGTTAAACCGTGATCCATGTTGGGAAAAGCAAATGATTTACAACCGAAGACTGTAACACGGCACTCTTATTTATAGCCAACATAACTATCTACGCTGAACACAGTGAAGGAGGAAAGGATAATAATAAAGTAATCTAAGATATGATGAATATACATGTAAGGTTAACTCTTTTAGGATATTATTAACAGATATTATAAAAGCACTATAAATTTAATAAAATATGAGGGCTATAAATTTAGGATATTCTGATATAAAGAGTGATAACATATAAGATATTCCAAAAAGACTCCCAATGAAGCATCTGTAGAACAGTTGATCGGAGATAATATACTTCCAGTTTAAGTAGTGAAACAAATAAGATATTTATTAAATAAATTTTCATAATTTTACAGTTTTCATAAGTTGAAGCATTTTAATAAATATTCGCAAAATTAAATTTTTTGTAATGCCCTACGGATAAAAATTTCTCGAAGAGAAAACAGATCTTGTAAATCTTTCAGATCAAGTAAATCAATTCAAAATGCTTATTCCCTTAACTTATTCAAAACAGTTATACTGAAAACATTACTTAAGATGTGTATGAAATGTTTTAGGGACTGTTCATTTATATCGAAAGAGAAAGCTATTGAGTTTCCGAAAGCAAATTTCTAAAGCATATAATTTCTGTGGCAGAATACAGTTCAAATTCCCATTTGGTGAAATCTCGAAATCAAATCTAAAATTATACTTTTACCTGAGGCGTAAAATAAACTTTTTTTTTACTTTGTTATTCCTTTTGAAAAAGTAATTTAAATGACGTTATTATCGCAATTATATTACCAAAAAATTGCAGAAATAGTTGCCCGACTTCATTCTATATTTCCATAAGTATCCCACTTAAATCTTTTGTCACAAAATAAAACATGAGCTGCTTACACTACAATCAAATAGCAATACAATCAAATTTCCCTCAACTTGCAAAATGCATTTTATCTGCATCGGATTTTTAAATGTTTAGCTGGGAATTGGAAGTCAATTCGAACTGAGAGACTCCTTTTTTATTAAGATTATTCGATGATTGCATTTCGAACACTCTGGAAGCTTCCGTAAAACCTGTTCCCTATCCCCATAACCATAGATGTTATTTTTGTATAAGTCAACAAATAGTAAATATAAAACATTTTACATTGTCCCACCATTTTAGCAATAATATGGAAATTTCAAGAAAATGCCTTTTTTTATTCCAAAGGGGCAATTTGCCCAGAAGGACTATTAATTTCGTTTTGGCATTTTACGATGATTCACTACAAGCGTTGTTTCACTTTTCAAATTGTTGCCACCAAATATTATCGCCTGGTATTATATTTAAAGAAAATGAATAAGGAAGAATCTGAATAAATGTGTGGAAAAAAAAGGAGGACATTTCTACATCTCCCCTTCTACTGGGTCGATTGACGAAATTCAAATTCCGTTTTTCATGTTTCGAAAGCGTGACTTAGGTTATATATTAGATTTATATATAGCATTGTTCTGGCATAGGTATTTTGACGCAAAATAGGTCTTTTTCTGAAATAACATTCGAATTTTTTCCATATTTGGATTCTACTTCTCAAATTATGGCTAAATGTTAAATTTTGTAAAATTTGGTGCGAATTTTACGGAAATCAAAATTTTTTCAAAAATTTAACTTAACGAATTTTTTCAGTTTGCGCCAAGAATAATTAACTTGGCGAACTTCTTAATACGTGGTAACCTATTTTCCTATGCCTTCCATTGTGCAGGAGCGTATGAAACGTCACATCGTTCCTACCTTTTTACATTGTGCATGAGCGGAAAAAAAAGTCTCATCGTTCCTATTTTCAAATAATTTTAGGACAAAATAATTTTAGTAATTTCAAAACTCTCCAACATATAAATTGACGTATACCTTCGAAAATTTTGAATAAGAAGCTCTAATGTTTTGCTGGTATACTTAGAAATACATCTACTTAAAGTTTATGGTAAACATTTTATAGGTTATAATTCAAAATGTTTTCCAAAAATTTATAAAAATTATTTAAAAGTGCAAACTTTTAAAATAAATCATAAAAATGGGTGAATTTTATATGAAGTGAACCTAAATTTCGAACTGTGTAAGATGGAATCAAGTAAGTTTAATAAAAAAAAGAAAATTATAAATGTATACAAAATTCAATTAACACTGAGGAGCTAAGCAATTTTGAGAGTTAATTTTTTAAAAACTACCTGTGCGATTTTTACAAAACGTGGCAGTTTGGCATAACTTGAGTCGTAAAATCTAAATATGGAAGACAATTGGCATGTCATTTCAGAAAAAGTTCCGATTTTGGGTCAAAATACCTATATTAGAACAATGTTGAGTATAAATCTAATACATATCCTAAGTCGCGCTTACGAGACATGAAAAAACGCAATTTTAATCTCGTCAGTCCGCCCAGTAAAACGGTAGATATAAAACTGTCCTCCCTTTTTTATTTTGCACAGTGCACGTTTCTCACCCGAATCTGGAATTTGTTTTAGTATCGATTTCATATTTTCTAAAATTTTAGCGAATTTTCTATTAACAAACTCAAGCGAGTAATGGCAGCATTCTACAGAAAAAAGCATTTTTATCTCCTGCTCGCGAGGCTGTGTATCGGAAATTCTAAAGAAATGCTCATTTTAAAATATTTTGCGATATTGCTCTTGAACTGAATTGTATGGTTTAAGTGCGAAGAACATGATACTTAATAAATAAAGGTAACACAAAAAATGTTAGAAAACGCACCTTTTGATGTAATTTAAAATTTAAACCTTTCAGATTGTTTTTTTTTTGTAAATGTTTAATTAAAGTTCCATAAATTGCGTTAAACTGAATTTTTGCGTGGAGTTTTAACGAATTTTAGCTTCTCAGATTTGATGTATATTATGTATACTGCATTTTCTTATTCCTAAAATTATTTTTGGACTGTATTAGGAGAACTTATCTTCCTTCTTGAACAAATGTATTTTATGACCCTGCGTTTAACACTGAATTCAGTGCAAAGTTGTAGGTTCTGTTGAGTATCTGAAAGTGATTTGTTGTTGAGCTTAGCATTTAACAATGACTGAACTGAATGTTTTAGACTATCCTTTCTAAGCGATTTTGTGGATCTGCAGGTGATTAAGAAAAATTTCACTTTTTTTTTTCAATTTAGGGTTGTAGAGTCATTAGACGTTTTGAAGCAAAAGATATGAAAAATGTGTAGTGCCCTTGCTGGGACGCAAACTCTGGGTGTCTCGACCACGCTTCGAGTATGCTTCCAGTTACACCACGAAGGCATGAGGGAGAAAATATATTATAGGTTATTTCCATTGTGTTATTAATAATGTTTCAAGTCTTTTTGTTCATCTTGCTTAGCTATTTAAAGAGATTTTTACGAACCATTAGGTTGTAAAATATATTCTCGTATTTATTCGCATTTTATAACGTTAGCATCCTATACGTATAACTAACCGATGTTTGCAAGAAGTTTCATGAAATCCTCCACTGTGACATTACAAGTGTGTATCCTAGGCAACTGCAACTTTTTACGTCTAGAAAGTCTCTGTTAAAGGGCATAGACAACTGGCGGTCGAGTACTAAACGCGCCGGACATTGGCGGTTCGATCGGGATTTAAATCTGGAAAAATTAGTTTCTAACGTTCCACTGTCTATCTGTTGTGTAGAATCTGGATAATTGTGACTGCACCGAAAAAGTGTTAAAACTACCCTTTATTAAACTCTTTAAATTATTTACAATGCGTCAACTTGATGCTAATATACTACGCCTCTGCTTGGGCGGCAATTAAAACAGTAGAATCAACTCAAAATCGAAGATATTAACATGTAGTAGAATTAAACTACAGGGTTCACACAACCATGTATCCTACTGCGCATAGATGAGTCTAATGGCAGCAAGGTCATAGCTGCAAAGCCACGTCTAACCAGCAATAAATGCTAAGCCGAAGATTACGTTACAACCACGCACAGAGATTTCCCAAACTCTCTAACTTCCCCTACTAGTACTCGATATTTAAACATTTTTTCTCACAGGTAGAATTTGCATTCCTTACGTGAGCTACCAAATTTAAATATTCTGGCACTGACAATTAGGGGAATGAAGGCTTATAGGAAAGTAACTTAAAATTAAATTTAACTGATTATTTAAAATAAATATGAATTCTTACAAGTTGATCTAAAGGGGGAATTTTTTTACATTTTCCATCAAGTCATTTACTAAGTCAATTTTAAGAAATTTCCTGGAGGCTTCAAGAATACTTTTATTTCCCGTAACTGATTTACATCTTATTCAGCCAAAAAGGTGCAAGAAACCAAAACACTTACAAATGGGTATCTGAAAAATAGTGAATGTTTAAAAATTCACGTCAATGAATGATATGTCAGTTAACTCACAATTGCATAAAACTGTACATTTTAAAGATTTATGTAAATGTTTAGCTATAACGAAACGCAGTACATGACTCTTACTTCAGCATATTGAATTTGCAGGTATGTTTTAAAACTATCACTGTAACAGTTGTGGGGTCTCACCCTTTTATTTAAATGTTCTATGTGTGGAGCATCTTATACAGACAAGAGAATATTCGCTTGAGTGTGAATAGAGACGTAAGACTCAAGAAGGGTTAATTATTTCTCAAAATAAGGATCAACACAGTCGGATCCTATCTCAGAGCATACAGCAAAGCCTCCACTTGGGCTTGAACTCAAAGTAATCAGAACTAAACTAATGCTTAACTAAAAAGATATAACCGAAGCTATCAAGATTCTAAGTACTTGGCCCCTAAATCTCTATTAAGTAGGCGAAGCTATTGAGAGTCTGAAGTACGGCCGAGCGTAGTGATAGCTTAGAGAGAGAGGTAGCCCAAAAGGCAAACGTGTGCTAGTCAGAAACTCTGGCTCTCTAACGCAGTCAGTGAAACTTCAACTTAAATCCTACTCCTACTCATTCGCATTAAACGCGATTCTGAAAACACATTCTAGTAGGAAATTGTAAGCGGAAAGTAGAAAGGATAGGAAAGTAGCTGTAACTAAGAATAACTGGTAGAAACTGAGGATGAACCTTACTTCTTTCCTCACCAGAATTTAAATACTCGAACAAGCAGGTCTCAAAAACGACCTTTTGAAGAGTGTAAATTCTATAAAAACTCCTTAAACTTCAAAGTTGAAACATCTAAAACTATGCATTCTTGAATAAATTTCATCAATAAAGTTTTCCTGCTTAGGGGCAACTTTACAAAAATATCTAAAGCTAGACTGAAACTAAGAGAAATAACACATTCACAGTTTGAATTTTTACAGACATCTGCTTCATCTTGACTTGAAGATATCCGTCTTGGTCCTTCCAAATTATCTAGAAGGAACCAATATTAGTTGTATCTTTTGGAAACAATTTGTATTTCCCTTAGCACCATACCTTATTGAAATTCCTTTTCGCCCTCAAACAGCTTTCATTCACACATAATTTAAATCTACTTCCCCCCACGCTCTCCAGAGATTTGTTCTGAATGAACTGAGCGTGTTGTTTGTTGTGTTACCGCTAATATACACTGCCATCAATACAACAGCTACGATTTCTTAGAACTTGAACATTTCAGATCCTCCGAAAATTCACCAAACACAAAACTACAGATAATGTGCTAAAATAGAGCTTGATTTAAATTTGTAAGTAAAGCCTGGAGAGCCTAACTTTAAACACATTCAACTTATACTTTCTTTCTATTCATTCATTACACAAAGTGTTTTGCACTTTGACCAAAAACTTACATTTGCACCAATTTAATTTTACAGTACTTTTCCAAATGGCATTTAAAATTTATACTTTAATTACAACATTTTAGCCCATAACATTTTAAAATTCACGTTACATCATTAGTTATAGTTGCTATACAAAATTTACAATCTTTTCCTAAATTCTTAAGTCAACAACTTTCACTATCAATTGAAATCTTTCCGAATAAAAATATTCACAAACTAAATTCTCGCAAATTGCGAATTCTCAAAAAGAGATATTTACAAACTAAATTATCGCCAAGTTGCGAATACAAAAATTTTTCTACTTAAAGGATGATTACAAACTAAATTCTCGCGAACTTGGAATTAAAACTCCTAGCTTTAAGCAGAATTTAGCAACTTTAAACAACATGACATAAATTGAAATTGTAACGCAAAATAAGCAACCAAAGAAAGTTTTCACTTATCTTTTCGGTTTCTAAATTCCTTCATTCTAAGACAGAATTCCTAGAATGTAGGATATCGGAGGACTTGCAGTCCCCTCCTTCGGCTAGGGTGGCTAGCAACTTCCGTTGGCATGTTCTTTCGTTTCATTCCTTTGTGGATAAGAGGTGCTGATTTCCTTGCAGGCTGAGGTTTCTAAAACTCCGGCTTCCTCTTTTCCTTCCGGTAGGCACTTCGTTGTTCGGAATCTTTAACCCTCCGCTTGATTTTCCAAGTTTGATAAAATGGAACAGTTGTCACGTCGGCTGTTCTTTTTCATCTGGCGATTCTTTGCTCCGAAGCTCCTATGACCTCGTGTGGAGTGGTTTCCACCGGGAAACGCTGATTCTGTGGCGAAGACTTTGTTGTAACCGGATTCTGTTGTCGAGCTACTCGTTTTTCTGAACCGCCATCTACAGTTCTCTTCCTTTTTACAGTCGGAACTTGAAACGGTTGTAGGTGAACCTTCCTCATTCGCCTTTTCCTGGTTATCCTTTTCCTCTTTTTCCTGACCCTGGACCTTTCGGCAGCTGCTGCAAACATTTGGCCGGTGTTTCTTCCGTAATTTCGGCTTGTTTCCTTTTGGTTGCTGAGGCGGGGTCCAGCTTTGTTTGACTCGTTGTAGTTCTTGGCACTCTTCCAGGATTCTGCAATAAATCTTTTAAAACTTGGAAGTATGTACAAATATAAGAAGGTTTTATTTGCAATCTGAAAATAGCCTGACCTCAGGTCTAATGTAGTCATATAATTAGTAGAACGAATTTTCCTTATGATTTCATCAATTATCGGGAGGAGATATGCGGAGTATTTCATTATGCTATACTCACTTCCAAAAGTTAAGCACGAAGATGTAAAATGCAAAAAAATCAACAAATACTGCTTTGATTGACACAACATTCGGCAGGAAAGTAGCATATATATTTATGTATAAATCTAATTAATAATTATATACAGAAAAGCAAACAATATTTAATTTTTCTAAGTTATCAGATAATCACATATTGGAGACTTAAACAGAATTATGTATAAAGTGAAAATAAACAGCATAAAATTAAAAAAAGAACATTATGTGATCCCCCTTATCTGTATACAAAGTTTACACCTTGTGACCATGCTTTTAATTAGGTGGTCAACTACCACAGAATTAAGCAATCGCCATTCTTCTTGTAGAGCAGTTTCCAGCTCCATAAGAGTGGCTGGAGGTGGGAAACGTGAAGATACAGCACGGCCAAGATCATCCCAAAGATTTTCAATGGGATTAAGGTCGGGCGAATATGCTGGCCAGGACATACGCGCAATCGCTTCATTCTCCAGGTAGTCGTCGACGATGTCATCTCTATGGGGACGTGTGTTATCGTCCATTAAAACAAAAGTAAGGCCAACTGCTGGAGTGTACAATCTCACAATGTGTTCTAGGACTTCATCTCGATACCGGACAGCCGTCAAAGAACCCCGTTTAAAGATGTGCAGGACGGTGCGATATCCTAATGAAATAACTGCCCACACCATAATACTTCCGCCTCGGAATGCGTGATGTTCGGTGATGTTTTAGGACTGATTGCGTGTTCGTTGTTCACACCATGTCCTTATACGCTTGTCATCTGGCTCCAGAGCAAATCTTGACTCATCAGTAAACACGACATTGCCCCAGTCAGACACATTCCAATTTGCATGTTCCCGGCACCACTGTAATCGTGCCCCTCTTGATTGGACGGATAGAGGAACACAAATTCGAGGTACCCGGGCGCACAGTCAACTCATATGTAATCTTCGGCGTACAGTAGCTGCAGATATCGCCTTACCAATCAATGGACGCTGTAACCATATATGTCACACGTGTGGAGGTCGCTCTGCAGTTTGTTCACTGGATATAACGTGAAATGCAGGTCCAGCTTCTCCAGGATTGTCATCACGGAACCTTTACCGTCGAATACTGCAGCTGGCTTCATAGCAGCTCTCATCATTTCCACGATAAATCCGAATCCCTCCATCGGGTTCGCTGGAGGCTGAGGGAATTGACAGTTTGGAGGAGTCAACGTAAAAGTTTCGTTCTCTACCGGCATGGTTCTTCAGGAATGTATCGGACGCCAAATGTGGAGTTCCACCGTTTTATTTAACAGTTCTATGTGGGGAACATGCTATACAGATAAGCGAATAATCGCTTGAGTGTGTGAAAAGAGACGTAAGACTCAAGAAGGCTTAATTACTCTTTATTTCTCAAAATAAAGATCAACAGAGTTGGGTCCTATCTCAGAGCGTACAGCAAAGCCTCCACTTGGGCTTGAATTGAAAGTAATAAGAACTAAAGCTTAACTAATGCTTAACTAAAACGATATAGCCGAAGCTATCAAGATTCTAAGTAGTTCGCCCCTAATTTACAATTAATTAGGCTGAGCTATGAAGCGCCTGAAGTGCGGCTGGGCGTAGTATTAACTTAGGGAGAGACGTAGCCCAAAATGTGAACGCGCGCTAGTCAGGTACTTTGGCTCTCTAACGAAGTCAGTGAAACTTTGACTTAAATACTACTCTTACTAATTTGCATTAAACGCGGTTCTGTAAACACATTCTGATAGGAAATTAAGCTGAGCATAGAAAGCCTAGGAAAGTAGCCTTAACTAAAAATAACTGTTAAAAACTTAGAATAATCCTTTGAAAGTTAAGGAAATCTTTTTCTTAACTCGAGAGAAAGACAAAAATTAAATTTCATGACATTTAAGCAAGATCGGATTCACTTCTTTGTTTTTCTAAAGACAAATCTGATTCTACAGTTACTTGTAGAAGGATTTGAGAATTAAGTAATTTCTTCTGCATAAATGCCAAACATCAAGACCTGAAACTCTGAGATATTTACACTGTAGCTTCTGAAGTATACAAATATCTCCCTGTTCGTTTGTATGTATCAAATGCCTCTAATGAATTGTAATTCCCACTGTCCAGACATTTAGTTTGTTTTCTCGAAGTTCAATGAAGGCTGGGATGCCCTACCTGACATTGAAAATGCAACACCTAGAAGGAGTGGCCAGAAAGTGGTGAAACTCGGGAAACAGAAAGAGACTGCGGAGAACAATAAGTTATCTTTATTTCGAAATGATATAACATAATACAGAGCGAGAACAGCGTCGGCTCAGTAGGTTGTAGAACCAGCTTGAACGGTGATTCACGAAGTTACCCGTCTAGGTAGAGTCAATAAGATTACCGATGGTGTCGTGAGGAAGGGCTCTCCATTCCCTGTTAACCATTTGCCACAGTTCTTCTGAAGGCGAAGTCGAGCGGTGGAGCGTTCCACAAATTCTGCCGAATTGAACCTGTCTCCACATCGATGCCACACTCGTACGCGGAGGCTATCATTGGAGAAACAGAAGAGTGACTCATCTGAAAACACGGCTGTGGGCCATTCAGTTGTCCATATCGTTCGAATCCGGGACCATTGCAGCCGTTGGTGTATATGATGTGGGGTCAATGACACTCTTTTTAACGGACGCTACGAGTTCAGGCCACTAGCCAGCAATCGAAGGCAAATAGTTCTAGTCAATATGGTAACATCCAGGGTGTCCTGAACATGCTGCAGAATGGAGGTAGAAGTGGCTTGCGAGTGCACCACCGCTTAGCAGCTGATGCATGTTGACGTCACTCTGGTTGTAGTGGCACCCCTCGAACTTGCCACATTTCCTTGTTCCAGCCATCGGCACCACAGTTGGTGCGCCGTAGATGCGTCCAGGTGTGTGTTAGCTGAAATTTACGTATGAATCAACCTGCCTTTCTCAGTCTGATCACCATATTTCTCTCAAAATCTTCTGTTTGCTACAGCTGACTCTGTTGACGACTGCCTAGTATTCTTTGCTATTACACGCGTCCTCTAAGACAAGGATGTGCTCTAAAAACAAATTTTCTATGATGATTTCCCTAGCACAAATAAAGACATGAAAATTTATCATTCTGTAAGTTCCTTCCCTTATATTGTGTTCAACATGCGCTGGAATTTTGCGCATTTCACATCATTCGCATAACTCGGGGACATGCGTCTACGCCGAAATTTGCATAATTTTCGATCCACTCCTTCTTGGTGCTGCATTTTCAGTTCGGGTAGTGTATGTAACACTGAGTGTGTTTCGGTTACGTCTCATCTATAAACTATACGTGCAGCTTTGCTTATTTAATGCTGCTTTAGATGATCTAATTCTTTTGAATGTCGGGGAATTATCCATCACCCTAAACTGTTTGACAACTTCAAGCATAGATAAGTAAGAATGAATAACACATCATGCAGCCAGTCAAGCTGGCTTATAACTAAAGGTGAAACAATAAAAAATTGTCCATAATCTGTCGAAGACACGTAACAAAACAGGAGCGAGGTGCTTTTTTATAATTGCATGTTTACGAACACAGAGTCAACCAGCATAGCATTTAGTTTTTTCTGTCATACATAGATTCTGGTCTATCAGCTTAGCAACAGAAGTCCCTTAATAATTTATCCAACTGAAATAAATTATAAGCTATATTGACATTCTGAAAACTAGATACAAGATTGCTCTTCGCCCTCACACTATGCTACTTATGACAACAAAGCCGCTGAACGTTTAGAAGCGAGACAGATAAAAATTAAAACGCCGAGAAATAAAAATCATGAAACTTAGCAAATGCTGCAAATGAAAGAAAAAGACTGAAAGCATTTGTTCGATAAAATTCCTTAGTTTCCAAAGAGAAAACCCCGTTGCAACTTTCCATTTAAAAACGAGACATGATTATTTAGCGAGGTGTTCTTTGGAGTACATATATGCATATAGATTTGGATCCCTTTATTATTCCAGTTGTGCGGCAGGTGATGGCAAAGTTTTGAATAGCAAATACTTTGAAAACTGTCCACCTAGTTACGAGAAATTGTTTTAAAAGTCACAGCGTGTTTTAAGGCTTTTTCCGCTCTTAGGATATTATTAATCTTTGTTTTAGACTTTATGTGTTTTTAAGTTTTGTTTTGTACATTTGGATGTTTTTAATTCTTACAGTGCTTGCACTGTGCACTAGAACTAATGAATTATTTACTACATACTTGTGAATATTCTTTTGTTAACCTCTGCTGAGGAAGGGAAATAATGTGCAACAAACAGAATAATGCGACTTCTGACCAATTACAGGCTGTTGTTAGAGTTCTCCTAAACATAATATCGGCTTTACAACGACGGACAGGAATTGCTGTTAATCTCTCTAGTATTTAAACTCTTTCGTCTTCTGCAAATTTCTGGTGTAAGTGAATATATATATGATGTGATATAAAGAGCAGATAGGACAATGTTTAACTTAACTGTTAGTAGTTTTTAAAATAATTTTCATACGATTATAGATGAATCAATATCTGAACAACATAATTCTAAGAAAATTGTATAAAAACATTCACTAAGTAAACGGTATGTGTTTATGCATTTTCAACGTATGCATGAAAACTCGCAGTATGCTTTTATGCATACTGGTTTACGTGTATTACAAATTTACAATAATGCATTTTTTATAAATGAGTTCTAGCTTTTAAAACATTCATCAGATCAAATTTAAAAACATGATTATTATTACACTACTTCCCACTTTAATTACCGTTAGCACCTAGCTGTGTCATCAAAAATATTTTTATGCATACAAATGCTTGTCATTTGCATTAAGTCATCTAATTCTATTTATTGAGTCGACATATTTTCCCCTTTAAACATGAATCCTGTCTTAGTTAATAGACGCCTGCATTTAAGTTATCCCTAAATGCACCATTTTCTTTTATTTATATATAAAACAAGAAACTCTCGCTCAAGCTTTATGAACCGGATGTTATTACAAGCCCGTCGTTTGCAATAGATGTCCCCAGATTCTTCACGGAGCATAACTCAAAAGCAGACAGGGATTATAGATCACAGTTCCTGGCAGCGGTTGCTCCATTTCTGCCAGTTAATTGCCGAAAGCTCGAATAGTTAGACACGTTTCATTTATTCTCACGTTCTCGGGACTTTTTCGAGTATCTGGTGATTCTGCAATTTTCTCGGTTTGCGGATCCGAACAAGCAAAACGAAGAGGCTCGAAGAAAGTTTTTCCGCTATAGAACTTGTTCGCAGCGAGCCGCGAATGATTTATGACATAGCTTTTCTAATTTATTTAATTTAAATAGCGTTTTCAGGCAAGGGAGTATTCAGTTTTGTTTGAAAGGAAAGGCAGATAAGGGACCAACAACTCAATTTATCATATTACTCGCAATTCGTATAAACTTTATGGTTTTTCACAGCCTTTGATTTATTATCGACAAACTATGTATATGGTTCTTGTCTTAAAATCTCCAGCAGATCGTTCTGAGAAAAATTATAATGTTGTCTTTCAGCTAAGTTAGGGCGACATAAATCAGGTTATTTTCCTGAATCATTTCCACTCGCACAGCAAATAACTGGAATGGAACATATTTCTCACAGAACTTCCTGATTACCTGTGATGTATACTTGAAATTATGCTTATGTACGTGGTTTGAGAATTAATTTTCAAAAATAAGTAAGTACATGCAATATATAAAGTTACTTAAAATTAATTTATATAAGAATATACCTTCTTCGATTTTCACAAGCATACTTTATACGAAAAGAATAAATTTGATATAAAACTCGTCAAGGGGTTTGTTCAGAAAGAAGAATTTAATTATTGGTTTTAATACTTCTAGTTCCTTGCTAGCTTCAGAACTAGTATAGTTACTACCCTGAACGATTAATTTTATATTTTACTGACAGTTAAACTCCAAGTTAAACTCTTTCCTGTCTTAAGTGGCTCCTGTCACAATTTTCGTTCAGAAGCGAAAATTGAGCCAATTTAATGGCATATAGCATAGCTTAATTGAAAGAAAAATGCTTACAAGTAATTGGGCTACTGATAATTAATTTAAGGGATTTAATTGTAGTGCAGGTAGACCACGTGTGTAACTTTGAATTACAACTTTTTTTATTTGTTTGGTTTATTTGATTACGGCAAATCGCTGGAGGGCTATCTGCCTAAAGGAAGGGATGCCTGTTTAGAGACATTACATTATTTTGAAGCAGGAGACATGAAAAATGAGCAATGCCATCACCGGGACTCGAACCTGGAGCTCTCGATTAAATGCCGAGTGTGCTAGCGTTATATTAGGAAAACCTGGGGAGAAGGAGAAAATACCTCATATACTCCCCTATTTAAAGAGCGACTGGGGATTGGGGAACCAATCGCCAAATTCTGGTGGTGAGGAATTATTGTTCCCCAACTTTTATTTCGTGCGCCACTGTAGAGCCATTAGGATAATCTGAAGCATGAAACAAGAAAAGTGAGCAAAGCCGTAGCTGGAACTCTCCAATACGCGCCCAGTGTGCTACCGTTACACCACGAAGGCATACTGGAAGGAGGGATAACATACTTTATACTTTCATGGAAGAATTTCTAAGGGTACTGGCTCGTATACATAGTAAACATGGTGAAAAACCACGAAAACGCCCATCCAGTCAGCCTGTTTGCAGGATTCGAATCACCTTCTTTCTTTATTAAATTCTATATTTTGGCTACAAAACAAACAGCTTTTTGTAACATTTATAATCATAGCAGTTGTAAGAGTTTTATTTGACTTGTTGTTGTTTTAGTTTGTACTGTAATTTTAGGGATTAAACTCTCTCATATGACTCAATATATTTCATTTGGATTTGATTAACTTTTTTGTGTTATCATTTACATAACTGAAAGGCTGACAACTCATCAGTAGATTAGGCTAATTATTTGCTCTAGTTTTGACGTCAATTTAAATTCGAATTAATAACCAAAAGATTTTACTTTTAATTAGATAAACAACAATTCCTTGTAATGATTACTGAGCTTACGCAAACATTTTTAGGTTAACAATTGCTGGAAGTTCATATTTTTTTAAAGATATCAACTAAGGTCATCGAAATTCGGTAGTTTTTTGGCGACGTTATGAATTAACAAAGATTTCATCTATCATTAACTCAGCTATCTTTAAAGATCACAGGTTCTGTTCTGTTGATAAATAATAAAAGAAGAAACGTTTTATAAAACATTTTAGAAAAAATATTCTAAAAAATAAGAAATTTTATGAGAATAAAATTGTGTGTCAGAAGAGAATTGTGTGTTATGAGAATAAAATATGTGTTACAGTTTTACAATCAAGGTGTGTTGTTTATAAGAATAACCATTAAATATAAAACATGTAAATACATGTGTACTGAAACACGGATGGATTCCGCGCATGTGTCAGTTATTTTTTATTGTGTGCATAATTGAAAATACTCCAAGACATACAATTCTACGGGTAGTGGAAACTGGGTTGCGGATGATCAGAAAATATTTACAATTTCCTTTGAAAAGGAAGTATTTTATCAGAAAACTTCATGAACAGTAAAATTTCTCAGTGAAAAGAAGACTTAGTTTTCAACCAAAATAAATTACTCTTTCTTTTGTATACACACGATAAACCCTAACTATTTTAAATATTTCATGATAATAGTGATAATCTGAGTTTTTAAAATTAATTATGAGAATAAATGTACTGATATTTAAATGTTTATTATTTTTCTACAGATTATTTAAACACGGATCCAATATTTCTATTCAGAAGAAAATTAAAATTTCTGCCATTTTAATATTTGATTGGGCAAGAAATTTGCAATAAATCGTCAAAGTCAGCGATTGATTTTTTTGTTAGTTTTTAAGGTAATGAAACTTCTGTACCTTGCTCTGAAATATTTTTATACCATAGTCTCTGAAAAGCGTTATTTCTGTCCTACAAGGAACTCACTGTTCAATGGAGAAAGATCCGTTCTTAAGCCTTATATAGAGCAATGTCTGGAAACCTGTTTCTGCTGTTATTAAACTATTATTACCACAAGTGCCGTATAAATGCACATTCCTGAGGAAGAAATCCTAATATGCAAGGAGCACTGTTGAAAAACGTGGGTGTAATGTGAATACAAGCCAGTTTCCCTCAGATGTTACGACGGCTTCCCTCTCTGAGGATGCTATATCCTTTCTCATATTCAAATAACCAAACCTAATCACGATTCCAATTAACAGAACCAAAGGTAAATAGAGCTGCATCTAAAAAGAATAGTTCAGTTTCATTAGGACAGTGCACCATGTAATTGGGACATTTAAACCAGATCAGGAAAATTTCTAACATCAGCAGCTTAGTGTTCGAGGAAGTTGTCATGAGAAGTTTCACTAGAGTTTAAACCACTTCACCAAAACGACTGCTATGGCTTTCATAAGTGATAACTCTTTTCATTATGATCATACGGGAGGAATAAAGTTTCCTAAACTGCATTATTCACTTCAAACAGTTACATCGTGAAACATTCTGAATAACTGCGTTATTATCGCCTCTATTGTTCTCACAGTTCACAACTGGACAACATAAAATAACATCTTTCCTTCCTTCCTTCCTCAGTGGCACGACAGCCCGGGGTGGGCCCTGGATGACGAGGTCCGTTTCCAGGCAATTGACCTATCTAAGGTTGGGTGCACCTCTAGTTCTTGTTCCAGTGGGCTTGGCCAGGAATATTTTCTGCTTTGTGTGCTAATGTTGTGTTGTTGTGTTCATTCTAATAATGTGGCTAACCCATTTAATCCTTTGGAGTTTTATGCATTTCACGACGTCGGGCTCTTTGTAAGTACGGTAAAGTTCTAAATTTGAGCGTCTGTGCCAAACACCATCAACTTGTATTTCTCCAAAAACAGCCCTTACTATCTGCCGCCTAAAGATATCAAAGGTATTTTCATCTTTTTGTGTCATTGTCCAGGTGTCTGAAGAATATGTGAGTAGAGGTCTGATTAGACATTTATAAATTAATAAATTTGTTTTTCTTTTAATTAAATTTGATTTTAAATATTTGTTTAATCCTCAAAAGCATCTATTGGCAGCTTTAAAAAGTACATCTTTCAAAATTCCAGTTCAAAATATTCGTCACTTCTGTTACAGTCTGTTACTTCAAAATAGGCACTTCAAGGCAGTAGCCACTGTCCCGCGATTTATGATCATAATGTGTAGTCACCACTGCACAGAAGACATTAGATGGTAGGCTTCGATCATCTACAATACGAGGTGTTACTATGATTATGGGCTATTAGAAGGGAAAAAATGGTGTCAAAAACGTATTCTGAAGGAGTAGACAGTACTCAAAGATATTTAATGAGCAACATTTTTCTCAAGTTATGAGGTACATCTATAATAGCATTTATTTAAAAACAAATTCCCTAAATGACCTTTCGATTTATAAATTGTAACGGATGTTGCACATAGATAGTTTACTGATAATAGACATCAGATAAATAAGGCTTTTCACATGTGTAGAAGAATTTTATTTTTGTAATTCTCATACTATTAAGTTTTCAGGAAATAATTAGGAATCTAACTACTCATTTCAATTGTCATCGAGTGAAACATCTGTGGTATTTAATTCGTAAAAAGTATAATCGAATGGAACAACAGTGTCATAATTCTAGGTAACAAATGTTCACTGTTTTGATGGTTAATACTAATGGGTGTGTTCTTATGTCAACGAACTCTCTCGGGAAAATGTTTCCTCGAAATGGCAAATATTTATTACGGACACAGAGAAGCGAACATGAGCTCGAAATACTAATTAGATTTTAGTTGTTGACACAGCCGAATCATTATTTAAGCAATTTTTGGAAAATATATTTTCATTTATTTCTACTTTCGCTGTTCAAAACACTTGAGACAAAATTAGGAACTATGTGTGCAATGCTTTTTAAAATCAAATATAGCCTTTTCCTCTGGGAATCTCATAATGTGCCTTTTTTATTCATACATGGTAATAGCATTCTAAGTAACTGTCATATTGCGTAGTAAATAACTGTAAGTACTTACATAATTGAGAGCAAAATTCACGTAAGAAAGTTTAGTTAACATATAATCATTAATTTAGCTTAAATTTATTGTTAATTCTAAGTAATCAAGCTATGAAAATCTAAACGTATGCAGTTTTATGCAAAATTGCATTTAATATATTTTCAGATCGAAACTGAATTGTTTTCCAAATGAGCGGACTATATGTTGTAGAGTAGATAAGGCTAGAAGAATACAATCATAAAATAAAATATTTGAAATAAACAGAGAAAGGAATAGATTAAGTGTACATAATAACAATTGTTAAAGTTGTGAGGTTCAACTATTTAAATCTAAAGTTCTCACTCCGAATCCCACGAACACTTAACAAGCGAATAATCGCTTAAGTGTGTGAAGAGAATAGGGAGACTTGAGAAGGGTTTAAAACTCTTTATTATTCAGTATATTTACAATCAGTTCCGACTTGGAACTTGCATAAAGCCGCCATTCGGGCTTGAACTTAAATACTAATAATTTGAACTAAAACTAGCTTAACTAAAGCTCTTAAAAATATAGCCGAAGCTATCAGAATCTAACTAGTTGGCCTCTCAGTATTAATTAAATCTTAACTAAAGCTCTTAAAAATATAGCCGAAGCTATCAGAATCTAACTAGTTGGCCTCTAAGTATTAATTAAATCGGCGAAGCCTAGCAAGGGCCTAAGATATGGCCAAGCATAGTAACAGCTAAGAGAGATGTAGCCAGAAGGCAAACGCGCGCTAGTCAGGAATCAGACTCTCTCTAGTCGGTTAAGTCGGTTAAGTCACGATTTAAATAGTACTCATTCTCATTTGCATTATCTGTGTTTCTGAAATTACATTCTGGCAGGAAATTGTAAGCTGAAATTAGAATAAGATAGGAAAGATACAAAACTTAAAATAACTGTTAGAAAACGTATAATAAACCTTACAAAGTGAATTAAACTAGCTTGTGTTGGCAGTTTTTTCCAAGTGAAACACTATCGTTTCTTCGGCGAAAAATACTATGGCACAGAGGAGAAGGAATTTTGACAGGTCTTTTTTAACTATTTCTGATGGATTCTTAATAACTTAACTTAAAAACATAAACTCCTAATAATAAGCAAGGTAATACTAGATACTAAAATACTAGCCTGACGGACCTTGTACACTAATGCAACAGCGAAATTTGGTGTAACCTTTAAAATGGTAAATACCGCAATCTACAGAGGCACCACCCCATAACTCAAGTGATTACTCTCAATCTGTTAGCATCACCGCGATACTAAGAATGATTTTTTAAATTCTGTTCTCATGAGACGTCTTAGATGCCGTTTCTCATTCAGGAGTTATAGAATAAAGAAGCACATTATATTCATTATAAGTAGCTTCATAAGCAAGCCTTTTTCTCATTCGGAAACACCAGTCTAATAAGAAAGCTGGATCGCGACAAAGCTCTTAAACCAGATGGACTGGGGAACACTTTCACGATAGAAATATTTTAAGAAATTGCTAAACTTGTCTTCCTTAATTATTTTTAGAGTTGGTTCTTTTCCAACTCTCTTAACGGGCGTCGAACTAATCCTTTTTCTCAAATAGTACCCTTCAACGACACTGCCTTCCTCCTAGAGATCGATTTGTCTCTTGTTGTCCTTGTGTACGATTCTTGAGAGATTATCTTTTGAAGATTGCAGCATGATCTTCGTAGAGGAGCTTGGTAAAACTACCTTTAATATGACTTTAAAGAACATTTAGTGAATCATTTGCTGCATAATGACAGCAATCTTACAAAGCGCAAGGGCACTGCAACTTGAAACAAACTTTTGCCTCCCTTTGGTGGCCATATTTAGTTGTCGCCTTAGCCAATCGGGAAATCAGTAATGATGCCATTCAAATAATTTACAGCTATATGTCACATAAAGCAGACAGATATATACTACACATAAGGCTCGTACCCATGAGACCATGTGTAACATGGATCACTGGATGGTCTCAGTGGGAATATAAGTGCACGACATCACGATAATAGCGCTTCTTATGTAGTGATAAACGTACACTTTGGCATGTCTGACATAACTTTTTAGGCCAATGTCAGAAATAGATTACTGGCAAAGCAAATCAAGTGGTTGACTGTCTCACAAAAACCCAGGCAGCATACATTTGTAAATTACACGTGAAAAATACGTGCAATATACGAAACTTGAAAGTGAAAATATCATAAAAGTGGAAAAAATAGTAGACATTTACATTTGTTTTACGTTACAATATACATAAGTTTGACGTAAAATGTAGGTATATTCATGCAAATCATCACGCTTTATTCGTAGTTCTTACATACAATATACGTACATTTTAAGTAATATACTAATAAGGACAACGTTTTAAAACTAATATACTAATTATGCATTATCCGAAAATTATTCTTATGCCAGAATTTTCAACACTGTCTTTGTCATGTAAAATCATTAAGCAAGAATTAATAATTACGAAATAAATTTGTCAACCAGTGGAAATAATTCGTAAGTAATTTTTTATTTCTTTTTACCCGTTTTAAATTGCACCGTATGTATTGGCAACTATCCAAGTTTCTCATGTGCTGCCTGCTGTTTTCTTGTCATGCTTACTGCTCAGCCGCAGCGTCAGTTTTCGCAACAGGAAAGGCCTTGCTATGCGCTGCGCTTTGAGGTGCCCAGGTGTGTACGTTTTCAGAGCGATGTTCCGTGAGAAAGTGCACGCACCATTTTTCTTCGAACAAGAAATTGTGATCGGTGATTCATTTCTAGGTGTATTGGAAACTTGGTTGTTACCCTAGCTGAACACCAGTTATGATGATTACATTATGCAACTGGACGGCGCTTCGCTCCATTTTTGCACGACTGTACGAGAGCTTCTTAATCGTGTTCTTCAGCAACACTGGATTGTATGTGCTGCAAGAGACTTCTTCCCTGGCCACCCCAATTACCGAATTTAACACTATGCGATTTCTTTATTTGGGTGCTTGTTAAAGACGGAGTTTATGTACCGCCAATTTCCGTTTTACTTGAGGAAGTTTGTGACTGGATAAAGCATGCACTGCAAACCGTCAGGTCGTACATACTATATCGAGAATAGGAAGAATTTGATTACTATGTATATGTGTGTCGTGTGACCAAGGGGCACATATTGAAGGACTGTGATCAATGCAAGAAAACCTTGGACAGTTTCGCTGTAAGGTTTGCCCATATAAAGTAAAACATTGGTTTATTATTAATTTTTAAAATCGCACCATTCATTCATAAACACCCTGTATGCAAGTGGGGCACATTCTCTTGTTAATAAATCCGTCTAAATATTTTAGCTAAACTTCAATAATTGAAAATCACGTAAAGAGATGATAATAGATGAAGGAGCTAAAAAATTTACTATTAAAGTTTGTGCAGTGATGGTGGCCACCTTGTGTAGACTAACAGCTCTGAAATTAATCGTATTTCCACAAACACAGATAAATATCGGTACTGGTATTTGCAACATTATTTTTAGACTACATTCCTAAACTCATAACATACCATAAAATATATATTAAAGCAAATGCCAAAATACGTACTTTAGGTTAAAACTTGGAACATTTTCTGCTTTGAATAATTATGTAAAGAGTCAAATCTCAAGATTTTACTGCAGTGGAAAAATCTTTTTAGTTGTAAATAGTAGGTAAATTTCATACGTTTTTTCCATACGTTCATTTCTAATTCATACGTTTTATCATTTACAGAATGGCGTAATTTGCCATATAGTTTACATTCTCTTTCTTGCACTGTTTAAATGTTTCAAGATATTCCTATGTTATTGATATTTTTTTCATACTCTATTTGAGCCAATTGGTAATACATGATAATTCAATCTAAGATTGCGCTAATGCGATTCAAAATAATCATCAACTTTGATTTGTTGTATGATACAAATATCAAATCAACCTTTGGATCTCGGAATTCTGAAATCATTTAAACATCAATATCACTTCGTACAACACGTACGGTGATAAAAGCATATCGATTTCGTATAATATATAAATCGAATAATTTAAAATATTCTCTGGTGGATTAACCGAATTTGTAAAAGTGGTATACAATAGTATAGATAAGTATATGATAAAAAGTGTTTGATTGCTATCTTCTAGGAATTTATATTAATCAATCAGTTATTTTATTATTTTGTTTCTACTGTCACTTCTACTTTTGTCGAATCTCAGCAGGATACGAAATAGTTAATATATTTAGGATGGACATCTTCATTTCGAAAGACAGCATTTGGCAGACATTGCTGATCAGTCACTCTTTTACTTCTGCCTGCTAGTTGCTTGAATTGCTTAAATCCGCTTTCGCCTTGTTAGCCGTATTTTCTTCGTGAAAGATTGAGAGATAAGTCGAAAGCTTAGGTAGCTGCATGTTACTCTGATTTAATAATCAAATTTTACTCAGCATCTGTTCTTAATTTCTGACAAGCTACGGATGTTGATTTTCAGTTATTGTGTAACCTTCAGGCTGAAGAGCAAATAAAAAGATTTATTTCAAAATTTCATCTAAGTTGTCATTACTCTATTTTAGAAAACGGAGTGAAAAGTCGTCTGTTTGTGTTTGCACCTCTAAAACCTGACAAGTGGAACTGTAGACCCTTTAAAATATCTTACATTCTTCAGTTTACCTTCTTCTTTCTAATTTTATTTTTTAATTAAATCAAAATTTGAAAAATATGAGCTAGAACGGCATCTGGATAGCCTGCGCAAATAATGTTAATATTGTTACGTATCTGTAATGCCGTTGCAAAAACATGCGAAAGTTTGAATGTTTATTTAAAAAAAATTAGCACTTGTTTCCCAAAGAAATAGATAAAAAAGTTTCAAAAAAAGGTTGGCGTATAAACAAACAAAATAATAATAAGTATTCAAATACGATTTCTAAGCTATTTTGGATAAAAATAATTTGGTCGCTCAAATTATTCCAGTGCTTTAAAATTACCTTTGCTGGTAATAAAATATTAAAGATTCTATTCCTACTTAATTGTCTACTGAAGTATAACGTTGCAACCTTTTAATAATACATGTGATTTGGTTAATAAAGAAAATATTAAGATTTTGTCTCTCTGTGGAGAATAGCAAATTTCTTCTTCTCGATTTCTCGATATCGAATAGATATTATATCTCGATTTCGAATAAATGAATTTTACGGAGTGTGTCTTAATATGATTACGTTTGCTTGGCAATTTCAAAGGATACCCTCACTGTACTTTGTTCTTTCCTTTCTGTCTTTCAATCACTAATTAATCCCCAGTATTCTAAAGCAGAAATTGAAAAGCATGAGAACTTTGTTCACACTTCAGTGCTTAGTTCTCTTAAAGAGAAAGGAGGATGATGATGAGGAGGATGAAAGTAGAGGCACAGATATGTCAAATGCATATGAGCACAAAATTTCCCTTTTCTTTGGAGAGGACGTCCAAGCTATTTTAATACTGAAGCAGAAAGTGAAACTACAAGTATTAATATTTTCTAAATTTAAAGGCTCATAAAAATCTTGTTTAATTAGTTTTTTAATTATAATAAAAATTCTTAAACTCCGAAAAACAATTATCAGTTTGGCAATAGTTTAAAGACCTATTTTTCCTTCGAAAGAACGTATGATAATTATTAAAAAATATGTTATGAATTTTAAACATCTTAAGTATATATTTCAACAGAGTAAGCAAAAAAGAAAAGTCATAAATATTATTTATACATTGATCGTTACATTAGCTGAAGATAAATGCAAGAGATTTGCAACAAAAAAAGTGTTTAAGGAAGAACATTTGAACTCTCTTCTTTACAAGGTTTTAATGATGTACTCTGTTATTATTGGCGATGCAAGTGTTTTTCCAGGAATAAAGACCTAGTTAAACTAAAAACACTTGTTAAACTTTACCACAGATAAAGACACGGAATTATATTTATGACTGTTTACTATAACTTGCTGAGTGTAAAATCTAGTTATAACATCAATAATTGAATCTTAATATGTTTTAAACTCTTCTCTTCCACCTTATCTAGGAATTGCAGTACCGGTATACCGGGATACAGAAAACCGATATTTTGAGCCATTTGTACAATTTTGTAATACCGGTATTCAAAAGTTTAAATATCGTTTTTTCGGTATTTACTAGAAACTTTTAAAATTGTCTCCCCTATATGTTCGGTTGCAGCCGAAAACATGGCGGACGAAAACGTCGCGGAGAAAAGAACGCAAGGCGAATACATCGTGGTATAGAACATCGTAGGAAAAAATAATGCAAAGAGAAAACATCGCAGTTCTAAAACATCGTGGTACAAAACGTCGTCGTCGAAAATAAAGCGGTTCAAAAACTTCGCAATTTAAAAATATCGTAGTTGAAAATATCTTGGTAAAAAAAAAAGTACCTACAAATCATCGCATGACGATAACATCACACACATGCGTTTTTCAGGCTTTAATAATTGTAAATGGATATTCGCATAATGATTTATGAACGCAATGCGGAAAGAAGGATAATTTGTTACTTTCATATTCTTATTAACTAATAAATTTAAAAAAAAACAAGAAATTTTCCCTATAAGAGTAATCAGATTACCAAAAGTGAAGAAAATAATCTCATAATTAACATAGCTATTTTTTATAGATAAGTTACTTATCTTTCTTTTTCTATTCTTTTTTTAAATTATACTTTTCATGAAAAATTACCAGTAAAACTTCATAAAAATAATTTATTAATGAGCTTTGTTTGTTAACTATGTCAGTTTAAAATTCTATCAAGTGCTATAAAGTTGCATTAATTTTCTATGCTTAAGTTTCCATTTTACATTTTCAGCAAATATTTATTAATTAATAAACAAATATGAAAGTAAAAACTATCCTTCTTTCCATCTTTGGCTCGCAAATCACTATGCGAGTTCTTACAATTATTAAACAATTATTAAATTTTACAATTATTAAAATCTGAAAAATGCATGTCTGAGATGTTATCGTCATGCGATATCGTCTCATGCGATGACTTGTAGGTACTTTATTTTTTACCACGATATTTTTGACGACGATGTTTTTAAACTGCGAAGTTTTTGAACTGCTTTATTTTCGACCGCGATGTTTTGTACAACGATGTTTTAGAACTGCGATGTTTCCTCTTTGCTTTATTTTCTCGGACGATGTTTTGTACCACGACGTTTACGCCTTGCGTTGTTTTCTCCTCGAGGTTTTTTTCCGCGATGTTTTTGCCGTAGGCGAGCCAGAAGTGTCCCGTCCTATTACAGCTCAGAGCGATACTGCACACACGCAGAATTCGTAGTTTGATATTCGTAACTATGAAAGCAAGGTAGGTATTTACATAATTATAATGATTTTAAAACTGAAAATAAAAAAAAAGGAAAGAGACTAACTAAATCAAATTTCATTAAGTTTACAGTAAATTTTCTTAAAATGTTTTACCCAGAAACATATCCACATTCACAAGAATGTGATGATCGAAGGTGATGATGACTCTAATGTCGATATCGATAGTGAAAAAGAATTGTCTCTTTGACAATAATTAGAAATAGCGTTAACTAAAAAAAATTCAACAAACCAAAATACAATGCAGAAATCGGTTATATCCAAAACCATCCGACGAGAAATCGATTTATTTGAAGATGAGGGATTTAGAGGTAAATTCTTGGTAAAAGTATTTCGCGTATTGCTAACAGTATTGCAAACTAGCGTAGATGCTGAAAGAGCGTTTTCGACAGCTGGTAATTTTTCCACAAATTACATTTCAGGCTTAATGACAGTACAAAGGATGCATAATGTTTTTAAGGTCACATTTAAAAAAATTGTAATAGTACCACAGACTGAATAGTGATATTTACATTTTTTTTTATTTAAATATATAAGATGTGTCTTGTTTCTTTCTTTCTGTACTATTATGATTTATAACTGAGAAAGTTGACAAATTTTCTACATGTTGTTGAGAGAATAAACTAGTAGAAATCTGCGCGTAGTGCTGCAGGATTTTTTATACCATCTAATATGGGAAATGAAATATATGAGAGAATTATTTAAGGATTGTAAGAACCATGATCCCCTACTTATTTTCATTTTTTTGAATTTGCAAATTTTATAATATGCAGTTGGAACAGAAAAAGTAAAGGTTGAAAGAACAAAAACAATGAAAACCAAAGTTAATCCTTTTTTATTTAAAGCTTCAAACAGAACTTGTCAAGAGAAACGTGTTTTGAAGCTTTAAACAAAGTCAATTAACTGAACAACAAGAACCGATTTTCATTCCGATCAACTCACTGACACCTATATCTTCAATTAGTATAATGGTTATTAATTCTAGAAATTTTTATATGCAATATTTCAAAAAATCTATACAAGTTTGAGGCTCTCATTGAGTTGGTCTCTTTTCCCTACCAGTTTTTGTTGTCCGAACACAAAAGGAAACAAACGTTACAAGGAAAACATTTTACATGTAATGCCGAAATAAAACATTGATAATCAAAGGAAAAATTGGATGAATTACAAACGTAAGAAATATCAATAAAATTTGTAAAATGAATGAGAAGAGTGAAAATAATAAAATGCTGTACTAATTACAATATAAAGCTCAAATGTTTTATCGAAAGATTTGATTGGCCAATGTAAAGGCTAAATAAGGGCCAGGTTCGAATGTGTACTTAAAATGAAAATACTTTTTGCTAAAGTAAAAGAACGGAAAATGCGACCTTTGAGGGGAATTAAGTAAAACATTGCTACATATGAAGGGGTTTTGGAACAAATAAAAATGTAAAAATTGAAAAAACACTTCCTACCTGTAGGTGCTTCTTATTCAAAGCAAGAGTAGTGATGATACAGGCTGCTTCGCTGTAGGAGAGGGTATACAAACTGCTACGTAATTTGCGACGCTTTTACTAAGCCTATATTCTGAGAAAGGAGAGATCCAGTATTTTTTTGAGGGATGTGTTGGAATTTGTTAGACGGAAGCTTCTGAATGACCGAAAAAGGGGTGCTGGTAGAGTTGGCCAAAGTTTCGGAAATGGAAAAATGTATTTGTTAGTAAAAAGTCGTCATTTTTCACCCATTCGAGCTATAAAAACGTCTTTTCAGAAAAGAAATGACTCTTAATTAGTAAAAGTTCAGTAGTGTCCAGCAAATTAGAGAATATTTAATTATGTAAAGAAATGCTAACTTAATTCACTGATGTAGAGTGTCAAAGATAGAGTTCCGAGGAATTAAATTACATATATACATTAAATTCTTGTTAAAATCATCCACAAGTTGCCTCCTTTCGGTTTAAGCAAAAATTTCATATCACTTATTACAAGGAATTTAAAGATTAAGGTAAATGCCGGCTTTTTTAAGCGAAAGAGAAATTATTTTATTGGGAATTTTATTGTGTTGAAGTATATTAATGAAGCAGTAAATTTCTTCTTGTAGAAATTCTGCATCATTGTTGATTCGTTTTATCCTGAGAAGTTGGGAATTAATGGTATTAATTATGACTTTTTTCGAGATGTTAGAAGTCCAATTGGTCAATTTTAGTGTGTTAAATTTGAATTCTCTACGTTTATCGTAAATTTTAATTTTCTTGTAATCGATGATTGGTAGATAGGTAATCAAGGTAGGTAGTCATTTGGTAGATATTTAAAAGTCAAGGTAGATTATGTTGTTTTGAAGAGGGTTAATATTGTTAAGTTTTAAGCTGGAAGGATAAATATCCACTCCTTCAATCTTGTTAAAGTTATTAATTGCTATGATGTCGTCGATATATCTATAAATGAAGCATAATATTTTAGTTGTTCCTTATCTAGTGATAACTGAAACTTATATTCTTGCATGAAAAGGAAATGTGTACAAATGGCTGAAGAACTCTTTCCTCCCATTGCTGAAAAGTTGATTAATTTTGATATTGTCATAGCAAGGGTGTTTGAAGTGCACTTTGCAAAATAGTTTTTTGTTCAAAAAGCTACTATTCCTCAGCTTAAACAGGCAGAAGTCGAGAAGTGTGTCCAGTGAATGTTTCTTTAATCGAGTTAAGGATCTTCCATAAGGTAATGTTTTTGAACGTGTGAAGCAGATTAATGATCTTTTTGATGAAAACTTTCTCTTGAAAGTAATTGTTACATTTCAGAACTACATTATTGATGTCGTCTGCAGAGTAAAATCTTTTATTTCCTCGTCCTTTGCCTCGTGCTCCTTTTATAGTTTTTTTGTTAAAAAATTTAAATTGCTCGTAAATCGTGTTTTTGTCTTGTTTATTAGTAGTCTTGTTTAAATGTGTGTTGAGTCCATAAGGGTAGAGAGATCTGTGCTGCAGAATGTAGATCGATTCTTTAAAAAGCCTTAATTTTGCGTTGGGAATCACATCTAAAATTGCCAATTCAATTTCATCAAAATTATGGAATTGAAAATGTTCCAGTACTGCGGTGTTGTTGGTGTTACTGTTTTCCGTATTGTTTTGACTTTTAAACTTCTTAATGTGCGACCTATGGTTATTGATTCTAATATTTAGGCAGTTTTTGGTCTGTCCTATGTAAATTAAATTACAATTCTTGCATGTCATTTGGTAGACACAGTTGAAAGTTTTTCAGAGTGTTTGTACATGTTTTTCATTTGTAGGCGAAAGTTTGGCAATAAACTTACAGGTTTTTCAAACCTTATTGCTTCATTCTATAATTTTAATATTTTTTAACTGAGCCCATTCTAAAGGTAAAGAGGGAGCTAGCCTACTTTACAGTGCTTTTTTGTAAGAGAAAACTAACCTTCCACTAAAAATACTAAACAGGCAAAAAACCATTAGTTTTCAAATCGGAAGAATGGAGTTTAATCCTTGAGCAATAGTGTAGGAAAACAAAACTAAAAGATATTTTGCGCTTAAAGCTGCTAAAATATTAAGGAATTACTGAGAAAGTTGACAAATTTTCTATATGTTGTTGAGAGAATAAACTAGAAGAACTAGTGGAATAATCCGCGCGTAGTGCTGCAGGATTTTTTATACCATCTAATATGGGAAATGAAATATATGAGAGAATTATTTAAGGATTGTAAGAACCATGATCCCCTACCTATTTTCATTTTTTTTTTGAATTTGCAAATTTTATAATATACAGTTGGAATAGAAAAAGTAAAGGTTGAGAAAAAAATTTCGTTATTCTACCTCTTTGATATCCTCTGTAATAATTAAGCAGATTAATGTGAAAGAAGAACAAAGAAAGAGTACTTAAATAAGAAATGAATATTTAAGATAAAACCTTAGTGGGTGAAAATAAGCGCTAAGCACTCTCTTGAAAAATATTACAATATGGTATTGCTTTTTAAAGAAACGTTGTTCTATATTTATTGGTTATCAATTACGTTGTTAAATCATAAATCTAAAATCGTGAGACCGAAACAATCATTTCATAATTTTCACGGTCTTTGTTCGTAAATGTTTCCTTTCAAAATGAACATCAATTTAAATTAATGTGAGTTGTATTCCCGTTTTATCGGGAAAGCAATTTGTCGGTGAATTTTCCGATTATACTATTTATCCACTAAATGAGATTTAAATGCGAAGCTATTAAGTAATGACATATGTGTCAAGCGATAAATAATGATAAATTTCAGAAAGCAATGCAAATCTGAATAAATTTCGTAAAGGAAAATTTATTCATTGCTTTCCGATAAGAGTATTCAGTCTCAAAGTAAAATTAGGAAAATAAAGATATTTCTACTTCTTAAAGATTATATAGTAGTTACATATAAGACAGTATCTTATATACAGGACTTTAAAGGCTAATTCTTTATGATTTTGTGAAACACTTTACCTCATGTAAGTTTTATGCTAGTTGACACATTATATTATTATTTATTCTATGGTATAACTTTTTCAGCTCCTACTAGGATGCAAATTAGGTATAAAAGAATGCATATGAGAACATGCATATAAGGATGTACTCCGTTTACATATATATATACATAATACATGTATATAAGTATAAAAATCTTGAAGTTTGGAAAAGGGTTTTTATTTCCTTGCCCAGCTCTGAAAATTTTAGACTGGGGTTAGGCTCTTGCTAGCAGAGATGATCCTCTTTGTAGAATCTTGAACTTTCTAAGGATCTGATTTGTTAATTTTCAGTACTGAATTATTTCAATTTTACCTTAGATTTTAAGCTAATTTGAAATCCCGTAAGCATCTGCGATTAAAATTTTAAGCACTGTTAATTCTTTCAGGCCTGCAGTTTAAGAGGCGAAAAAAAGAATTGTACAAAAAAATGTTTATAGCTCTCAGAAACGCTCTCTCGCAACGTACTAAGAATTTCCTGCTTAAATAACTTCTATTATCAAATCGGTCTACAAACAGTGTTAAAAAGAAAATATCCGCAATGCGAGTGGGTAACTAACGTGGAACGCCACTAGAGGAGATCTCTGATGGCGATAGTAAAACAACTCTACTACCAATAAAATAGACATAAAATATGAAGTTGGCGAATGTACCCCCCCAGAAGAGTCAAAAGTGTTAAGTTTAAAGAATTAATAAAAGCGTTATTATATCCTTCAAAATGAGTAGGCTAACTGAGAACTATAGTTTAGAAACTAGGTTTTCCACTATAATTTGATTATTTAAAATACTTTACGTTTAAGTATCAGTACGCAATTAAAATGCTTTATTGATATATAAACTAAACCTTTAAACTTTACTCAAGTAAGAAACATACTTTTCATAAATTTAACAGTTTTTAAATGTCCACTCCGGATTTATATCTTTGATACGGGATAGGTTCCTTATAAAGTCGTCCATGAGGATAACCATGCCTTAAACAGATAGTCTTCATTTTCTATGCCGCATCCAAACATATAAGTTTAATATTAAAATTAGCAAATTGAAACCTTTCCTTTGTAGTGTATTGCACAATATTTCGTTGAACTTTTGTTTAAAATGAAAAACAAGTGCACCCGAATTCGTGTATTTGCAATATAACTGCTACTAGGACGAGGAAGGGGATTTTTAGGTGATCAGAATCCTTCTTCCGCTTCCATATTTTCAGAGTCTATTTCGTCAGATAACATACTCTCAAAGGAGCTTCGATTGATATCTCTAAGTTTGGGACGTTTAATTTGCTTCCCAAAGTTTCCAGATTTAGAGAATACTTTTATTTTGAATTATCTGGTAAACTATTGTTTCGTTTTCGGCTTCAGATGAAGTACTATTTTTAGACGACGTTTAAATGGTTTCTTCGAGACACGTGCTAACAATTGCTTATGAACTGACTGACTACTGATGTTACTGTGGAGGCGTAGTATTTATTTAAATGTAGATCAATTCACTATCTATTTAGCTTCTGTATATAGTACACTGGGGAAAAAATAAAAAGTACACTAGCGGAGGAAAAAGAAAAGAAAAATCTAAAAGGTTTCGGATTTTAAATTACGTCGAAAAGCGCATTTTTTGAACATTTTGTGTGTTACCTTTATTTATTAAATGTCATGTTTTTCGCACTTAAACCGTAAAATTCACTTCAAGAGCAATATTGCAAAATAATTTTAAATTGAACATATCTTTAGAATTTTCGATATACAGTCTCACGTGCTGGTGATAAAAGTGTTTTTTCTGTGCAACGTTGCCATTGCTCGCTTTGAAATCCTTGAGTGTGTTAATCAAAAATTCGTTAAAGTTTTACAAAATATGAAATCGATGATAAACAAATCGCAAATTTCAAATTTATGCTTCCAGATGCCCATATTTGCAGTAAGATTACGTGATTCAAAATTGGATGGCTCTAGGTACCGTTGTTTTATCACAATGCCAGAAACATACATACATTTATACAGATTCTTCATTATTTAATTTCTTCAAATATAATACAGGACGATAATATTTGAAAAGTGAAACGGACATTTAGAGTTATTCGACGCAAAATCGCAAAACGAAGACAATATTCCCTCAGAGACAAAGACACTTTGGACTAAAAAAAAGACAGTTCTATATCTTCCGTTCTACTGGATCGAATGACGAAATTCAACTTGCAATTTTTGTCTCGAAATCCTGACTTAGGGTATGTATTAGATTTATATATAACATTATTCTAACATAGGTATTTTGACACAAAATCGGAATTTTTTTAAAATAAAATATCATTTTTTTTTCATATTTCGATTCTACGAGTCAAATTACGCCGAGATATTAAATTTTGTAATTTTTGGTAAGAAATTTCCGGAGCAATTTAAAAATTTAAAAATCGTAGGTCATGGGGGAATCGATGTAGGGTTATGCAGATATAAAGAGTATTTTACAGGAATAATATACTACATGGTATAATGAAACATTTGGTAGATTTAGTTGTTTTGAGTTTATTAAATTAAAATTCTATGCACAAATTATTTTACCTTTACTTTTGAAGAATTTGAAATAAAAAATACATTTAATTGATTAAAAATAAAAAATCTTCGTTGAAAATTAATAAAATTAGATATAGATGTATAGTTATGTCCTATATAAAAGTATACTTTCAAAATTATGTAATTTTATGAAATCATGAGCTCCATCACTACCTTTGCTCTTGTTCTATAAATATCATTAAAATTATGGGCCATTGATTCCTGCGTTGCATTTTGTTTAGAGTACGTATCTTGAAATGGATCAAAACATTTAAAATTATAATTAAAAACATTGTGAGACGCATGTTTGCTTATCTCTCCTTTAAAGGAAACATTTGCACGATATTTAGGCATTTTCTGAAGAATTTCCATGCAGAACTACCACATTACATGTAAAAATGCTTTGTTCAACTATCATTTGAAAGGCTGAAGTGGTACTAAGTTATACAGTCGTCATGAACTTTTCAAATCAAAATTACCATTTAGATTAAAGCAATTCGTGAGTTATGAATAGCGCAAATAGACTCGTTTCAAAACCAAAACTGACTTTTATGCTTTTATATGCCATTTTGCAGTATCGGTAACATTTATTTCTTTTCGAAACAAAAAAGGCTGCTTTTGTATCCATGAATGCATATAAGCTTTTTGTGTTACTTTGAAACTAACGCTTTAATCGTGCAAGCTTGAGAGTGATTTTATCGATTATTTTTAAACTTTATTCCCTTTTTAAACAACAGCTTGCATAATTCTCTTTTATAAATATTTCAATTTAAACAGCTTCTAATAATAACTTTTGTTATTAAATAATAAAAAAAAGGAAACCGATATTTTCTTTTGTAGGAAATTTTAATTTATTTGTCCAAGATCAAGAATTTATAGATATTTCAATTCATATTTCACATATTATATTTTAAATTATTTACATAAAACATTTGAATATTATATTAGCAATTTCCTTCAAAGATTCAATATGCAGAATATACACATTGACACACAATAGTAAAAAATAGATTTTAAAACAAAGGGAAGAATATTCTTTTAATATTTTTTATTTAAAAACGGTTTCAAAAGAGTCTTTTCAATAGCTCGGAAGCATTGTGTTTCTTTACTTTATTAAGAATATACCATGTTTTGGTAAGTGCCACATTTGGAAGAACCATTTGGACCAAAAGCACATAAATAACCATAGACCAATTTGTGGCTTTGCCGGTAACTGGCGACTAAGTTACCATTTTAAACTCACACTGGTATTCTGTTGTCGTGAACGGTAGTATTCTCTTTAATTATATTTTTAAGAGGACGCTTACTGCAGTACTCATTCAGCTATCATATGGGGTAAACTCAAACAATGATAAATCACTAGCAATCAGTGCTTTAGTCACGAGTAGCCAAGCTGTAAGTCATCATTAACCGATATTGTGATGAGCACCGATGTAATTAATTTTAATTTTATTTCTAATTTCTAAAATTGAATCCAATTTCTTCTAATGCACCGGACTGTCCATCTGCAGGGGAACTCCAAAGGCCATCCACCTATTTGTCACTGATTACAAACAGCCTTGTTGGACATTATTATGCTTAATTTTCCTTTTAACGAGATTTATTGAATTAATCTATTGGCTAATGTTGTAGGACAAAGACCTTCAATCTTTTATCCAATGGATAAGACTATCAATCTATAGGTAAATATCATAAACAGCCTCCCTGTGTACGAGTGGACTCCAGAAAGTTTATAATTTAAGGTTTTATCTAAATTTACCGCACCACCAATGCCTCAGTGGTTGACCATAAATAATCTTTAACCTTTAACTTGCAAATCACCGATACTTTTGATGGGCATTAACAGGTACTAGCGATGGCTTGTTGTGTCTCCATTTAATTTTAATTTAAATATCTCGTCGACGCAATCCTTTGTAATTCTAATCATTTGCATAACTTACCTCACTTTACATTTCCCATAAGTGAGGTTCAGTTTGCATAATTCCTTCATAGTGTTGCAGTTTTCGTGTAGTGTAAATAAAACTTTACAAGAGGGTTAAAATGTACTGCGTTCTTCAACAATATATTGTTATTTAATAATTAACTGTAAGATGCCTATTATTTATTTACTTATGTTGTTTATTAAAAGAGGTGTCTTTCTTTTGCAATATCTAAAAATACACTCTTAGACAAAAAAAAAAAAAAAAAAAAAAAAAAAAAAAACACAAACAAAAAAGTTATAAATATATAAACAAATTAACGACGCACAGAAAAGATGTGAAACAAATTGGACACAAATTGATATGCATACAGGTTTCGAGGGAAAATGCAAAATTTTACATTTTGGCTGCCAATGAATGAACGGTTGTCGCTACAGCGCATCTGATCTGCGCAACTGGCAGGATATTTCAGAGGAGAAATTACGATTCCAGGTCATAAATTCTTCACGAATTTCATTCCGTCTACTCTGGTAGACAGTAACTATGCCTCGCATACAGGTGCGCGAACGATACGCGCAGATGCCAGAATTTGAGAGAGGTCCTGTAGTTGGGCTCAAAGAAGCCGGTTGGTCTTATCAGCGAACAGCTCGACATTTGAACAGAAGCGATGCCACTATTAGACAATATTGGCAGGAATGGGTGAACCATGCCCGCACAAAGCGTCAAGAAGGAAGCGGTAGGCCTCGAGAAACGACAGAACGTGAACACCAAACAATCGTCAGAGCGGTACTCACAGCCCCGCATGCATCATTATCATCGATTGTACGTGCAACTAGTGCTTCAGTGACCGAAAGGACTATTCATAGACGGCTCACAGAAAGGGGGCTGAGGTCACGCCGCCCCTTGCGCCGACTACCATTGACCTCTCTACAACGTCAAGCCCGTTTGCAGTGGTGTCGAGCTCATTCGCACTGGAATGTCACTGACTGGAGTAGAATAGTCTTTAGTGATGAGTGCCGCTTTGAACTGAGCCCCGATGACCAGCGAAGGCGAGTCTGGACACACGCCGGACAGCGGTGTGATACCAACCAGATTGTCCTCGGGCAGACAGGCCGACAACCAGGAGTGATGGTCTAGGGTACCATTTCATTTCATAGTAGGACCCCTTTGGTTGTCATCCGTCGCAACCTTACAGCACAGCGGTACGTCGTTGAAGTTCTAAGGGCCCGTTGTGTTGCCTTTCATGTCACGCCGCCCTGGGCTTACATTTCAGCAAGATAAAGCCCGCCCCCACACTGCACATGCTTCTACTGCTTGTCTTAGCGCTTGCCGAACATTACCTTGGCCAGCAAGGTCGCCGGATCTCTCTCCTATTGAGCACGTTTGGAGCATTATGAGCAGGGCCCTTCAACCAGCTCGGTATGTTGACGGTGTAACGCGCCAGTTGGACAGGATTTGGCCCGATATCCCTCAGGAGGACATCCGCAACCTCTATCAATCGATGCCAAGCCGAATAACTTCTTGCATAAGCTATAGAGGGAACAAACGCGTTTCTGACTTTTTTACTTTGTGAAGCTCTATCACTTCAATAAATCATCCAATTTTTCTCAAACTGTAATCATTGGTTTTTCTGTGGATGTACATCACTTCTACCAATTTTCGTCGCCCTTCGGATAACTCCTTCCTGGTGCGTCGTTTTTTTTTTTTTTTGGCTAAGAGTGTATGATATGGATATCACGACTTCCTTGTAAGGCTTATAAAATTATACGCATTTTTTGCTGAACTTCATTTAAACTTATTTCCTCAAAATATTCTAACGTAATTGATGGATCTCTGAAGGCAAGTTTAAAATGACATCAAAAATTGCGAATTTTGAAATTAAATATCCTGGTTTTGTCGTACGTGAATCAAGAATCTAATTTTACGTTTTTAATAACGAGTATAAAACTTTTCCTAATATAAGAACTGGGAGACCAATTAAAAGTTATTTCATTACTTGTCAAAAGGAATTTTTTTTTAAATTTGACATTGCGGAAACATGAAAGTTTCAGCACTTAAAACATTTCTGTAATTAGATATATATGGCTACGACCAAGGTTATAAAAATAAAGGCAAGGTAAGGACTTTTAAGTTGAGTAAGGGATTGGATATATATAAATATATATATGCGTCTGATTTGGCAGATTGCAATAAAAAGAGAGGTTCACATTATTATATTAGTCTCATACTGAAAATTTCAAATTTCCATGGTTAATCATTTTTGAATTATGCATAGTACACATATACATGGATACATGTATACGTATGTCCGTACGAAAGTAGAGACAAAGCAAATATTCCTTTTTGAACCCACTCCATTTTGAACTCCATTTTATAATTCCTTTTGGAAAATACAGTCCTTTGTTCCGTCCGAAAATACAGATGTCAAGCAAACAAATCGTCCAGTAGGATTTCTGAACGGTTAAAATGGATATTTCCATAGAAATATGATACCCGAAATTATTCACGATTACAATACCTTACAGTCCTTTACTTCGTCCGAGGAAAGAAAAAAAAAACAGCAGAGCATTTTTGTTTGCATTAGCGAATGCGAATATATGTTTTCCGAAATCTCTCTAGTTATTTCTTGCGAACGTTGCATTTCAGCCACTAGCGCTTTTGATTTTATAAGAATTTCATATTTTTAGACAACTTTCAAACTTCTGTATTTTTATCGGATGCGAATAAATTTGCCAATCTTGCAAAATCTCACATTTTTGCTCTCACATACCTTTTGAGTTAGGGAGAAAATAATGCATTATTTGCATTTGAAACTGAATAGGTATCGCAATATGTTTAGCTAGAAAATCTGTAATAAAACGCAACGTCTGCATTTTTAAAATTTGAAACTCTAAGTCTCTCAAACTATTATTATTTTAGAACTCTAACCGAATTCACGTCATCAGAAACAACATATTCAGCTAAAAAATGTATAAGTCATGCCTTTAAATCAAAGGTAGTAGGTTTCAAGTGACTCCCTTATAACTGTTATTTGTCATTCGTGTATGTGAGCGTAAATCCCGTTGTGATAATATTCAATTTTTGGTCTTTAACCAGGTAAAATTATGATTTTTTAACATTATTCGTATCATATAGTTTTGAATATCCTATTCTAGTTATTGCCATCCTTGATTTTGAAAATCTTAGCAATAAAGTGTGATAACATAGTGTTCTTTAAAATTTCGGTTGATCCCAAAATAACAGAAATGTAAAAATTCGAAATGTATGGAAAAAAATAGATAGTAGCAGGAAGCGGGTTTTACAGAAATTCACATAAAGACAAAGCATGGAATTAACAGTTTAAGACTATATTGCCAGAATTGTTACAGTTTCTACTGAGGAGCTTCAGTAGTTTCAACAGAAGCGTGGCACAATTGGCAACATAACTGCAATTATTTGAAGGCCATCGTTCACGAGAACCGCCGCGTGGCGTAACATCACACTTTACGCAGCATCTATGAGCGCTCAACTGTAATTCCTGTCATATGAGGGAGACTAAGTTCCTTGAATTTGAACAACAACGTCGTCTGACCTCTGTTCGCATAAATTGTGAAGTAAAAATATAACTATTCTTATAATACCTTTTCGCTGAAAACAAAAATCCAGTGTATCTTTGACCACTTTCACGGAAACAGCATAGTGCTACTATTTATATTTTTTGAATTTTCCGCTGCTTTTGGATCACCCTCTATGTTCCTAATTTTATGAATCTTTGACGTGACATGTAATATTTAAGTGAAGTACGTGCATTAAAATATTGAAGCAAAACACACAGTTTAACACTGAGTGAGGAGATTGAATAAGGTGTATCAGCATGACGAATAGTTATTCTGTAATTCGTCATTAATACGTTTTAAAGTCATATTATGACCTTTGAATTTACAACTTTTAGTTCCCTCGTTTGTACACTATCCTTGTATTTAAACAATGGTACACTCGGGTAATTGGCATCTAGCTGACGTGCTGCCAGCGAATGTAAAGTCCCAGTCAAATTTCATATGGTAAACGATCGTAGTTCTCTGACTGGCGTTCTACGATACACTTAAAGCATTTTTCTGAGAGGAGACATAGAAAAGAGCATCAGGCTAAAGCTTTTTTTAGCCATTGCTTCCGTTTTTTAAGTTTCATATACATCCTGGCCAATCACGGATCTCCGACTTCTTGAATATTCTTGAAAAATAATTAAAACATGATAAAGTTCCGCCTTATGGAACTCATCTAGCCATTTTCTTTCGTAAGTGCAGTACAACCCATTTATCCGAACTAACTGGAGCAATACCCAATTCAGAAAGTTCTATATTTTATATCAAATATGTCGAGAAAAAACTCGGACAACTAATGACAAGAACAGCGATCATATAAAGCACAGTTAAACAAAAATATGTTTTACAGTATTTATATATCTACATTAAAATGTACTTAAAAGGCATATGCATTGAAATGTAATGCTTAAAATTTTAATAATGGTTTCTTCCCATAAAACTTTAACATATTCTCTTTTAGCTGCTAATTTTCATTTAAAAATTACATAAAATACTAGCGCAAGTACCCGGTGCCAGTTAAGTTATATTGAGTGTAATGCATCAAACAACAAACAGACGATTAGGAAAATAAGCTAATTCTCTCTCATTATATCAGTAATAATGGCACGCAGTTTTTAATGATTTTCGTCTTTCTGATCAAATGGTCGTGAAAGCTCGAGTTTCATCCAATATTTCATCTATATTCAATTTTAGTCTATTAAATGTGGCAAAAATTGATCATAATTGACCCGAAATCAATAATGCAAACAATCACGCAAAAAGACATTCTTCTTTATATGTAGAGATTTTATAAAACCTACAAATGTTTGATTAACAAACTCTACAATTTGAAAGCAGAGCAGTAGCAACGCTTTTCTAAATAAACCATTTTAATCTCCAACTCGCGAGACTGTTGCCACTCGGAAAAATGAGTGCGAAAATTAGCGCATTCAGAGTTTTAATCAATATTTCGGCTGATTAAAGGCGTGCGAAGATGAGAATCGTCGAAATGCATTTCCCCGAATACTTGGAATCGGGAATAGTGTATTTAATGTTTGAAAATGCTATTTTTATTTCATCGTAAAACTTAGATATGTTTTATTAAGAAACTCTAGGATTTGAAAGCGAGCAGTGGCAACAACTTTCGAAATAAAGCAGATTTTCACCTCCAGCTTGCGAGACTGTAGCCACTCGGAAAAGTGAAGGCGAAAATGATTGTTTTTCCTAGTTTTTAATTACTATCTCTGATTTTAGCTACCTTTTTGTTTGGCAAAAAGTGGACGTCGACGTTTTCTACGACCCCGAAACGAACTGTAGAAAGTTTGGTGACGATAGTTTTAGTAGTGTTTGAGTTATTAGAGGACAAACCAACAGACTTTCTTCTTTATATATATAGATTAACGTGGAGAGCATCTAACAAAGTGTTTAATTATTTTTTTCACAACTATTATTCTAAAATTACTTAATCACTATCCACTAATAAAGCCAGAAAAACGCATGATGACCTATAAAATTGCTGTAATTTAAATTATGGTCTTTCTGTATTTATGTAATTGCATTTTATTAATTTTAATGCAAGAGCTTTAAAAACAGTTTATAATTTACAGTATTATTTGCAAAATTTTTAATCCTTTGAGAATACGGTTGAAATTCTAGATGCTTTGATACCATAGGTTCTCACTTCATTCTTTACCAACATAAAAAAGTTTAATTTGAACCTTCAGTTGTCATGACTGAGTGTTCGGTGCATATTCTTGGAAAACATCATCGTGAACTTCTTAAATCCTGATCTGGAACAGGGAGCTGAATGCAGCTATGTTCTGTGGTAGAATACTGTGATTAAGTGGTAGAAGAACTGCACTTTAAAGTGATTTAAAATCCTCATTTATTAAATCACAATTATTTACAACCACTTCCCAATTCTGGACGGATACAGAAAATAGAGACCGCGCTTGGGTCTAAAATGAACAATCAAATTTAAACTAAAGCTAAATAGAAATTAAATCGTTGTTGCTCACAGAGCTATTAACGCAAGGTTGGCCTCTAAACTAAATGGTGAGTAGCAAGATTTAACTAATATTCACGCACTTGGAATTACTTCAATAAGTAATCACGTAAAAGCGCTACGGCTTAGAATTTAAATGCTAGCTAGTCAGGTGAACGTCGAATAGAGTAACCGTGTCTGAGACTAAAAGCTCTCTCACACTGAAAGGTTTCTACCTTTCGTTAAATACTCCTTGGCTCCACTTCAAATTATCATAAAGCTGAAACGCGCGCTTATTCTAACGGGAAGTCGAAATGAGAAGGGATAGAAAAAGTAAAATTAAAATAAAACTTTGTTAGTTTAACTAAAACCTTACACAGTGTCTGATTAAGAGACATTCAGACAACTTTTTACTTTTGTATGATATTACTGATTGCACTACTTGACACCGTTCGGGTAGATAACTGCATTAATCAAATTTAATCTGAACTTAATCGGTTGAGATTTTAATCGCTATTTTCTAATCCTTTGAAATATCTTTTACACAATGTGATGTCCAAGCCATTCCTCGGTTTGATAATTCATTTACATTACATATAAGGCGATGAAAGCTCCTGGATAGCTGATTCTATGAATATCAGAAATGTGATTTTAAAATTACCACAGTAATGTAAATGGATATTATATTTACGAATAGATCACCGACTCCTATATTAATGAATCCTTATGAGACAAGTTTAAAAAATTCTCCCATAAATTTCAATAATAATCAAAACCGATGGAGTTAGTAAACAGAAATTCCGTAATTATTGCATTTAATATCCATAATTTTCATTTTGATGCAGAAATAGTCATATATTCATGCAAAAAGTACAAATTAGTTTCTGTTTTATATTGTGCTTAATTGTACCAGAAAGAAAAGAATTTTTAACACATTCTTAAAAGCACTGTGAAGTAAGTGATTGTTTCTACTGATATTAAATATATACAAAACCCAAACACAGTTATGAAAAGTTTAAAAACTGTCAATAGACCCTATGGCCTACAAGTTTAGTGGCTAGCAATTGCACACTGAGTGTTCAAATCAGTAGTAGTTAAAACCCCCGCTGTCAGCATGCTTATAAACGTTGAAGTAAAGAGTAATGGAAGATTCCTAATCCTATCCTGCGATACATTCTATCAGGCTCCAGATCTGCGGCATTTTGGTGTACTCGAATCTGACGGCCTACCTGTTTGGCTGGCGAAATGTCTGGCGACCATGCTGGCGAAAGAAGATTATTAACAGCTAAATGTCAATCCAAAGATATGGGAGCTGAATCCTGTTGGGAAATGGCCACAAGATGACGTGACATGAGAGGCAAAGCAAATGGTAACAGGGTATCATCAACATAATTTGAGCTGCTAAAGTTATAAGCAATGTGAATAGAATCGACCTACTGTCGTACGAGATAGTGCCCTACACCAACACTTTCGGGCAATGGCTATATGACTCTATAAAACAAAAGATGATTGTGACCGCTGATCTTAGCCACACCACAATCGAACCCGATGTCATCTGTCAAAAACTGAAGCGAGATTCATCCCTGAACACTATTCGATTTCAGTCGGCTGGCAGCCATGATGATCGGCTACGACGTCAAGCCAAACGACTGTGTTGATGTTGTGGCAGGCATCTTAAAATACCATTGTTATCTCAACCCCCCTCTGCCAACAGCCGTGAAATGGTGGAAAGTGCCATGGGGTTAGGGAAAAGACTGTAGGGTACGTTGGATAGTGGGCAATAATGAGACAGTTAAGGTCTGTCGCACAATCACCTGATCTTGCTTCGCATTCGTTCACAATCGCTTTCCGGAGTCTTGTTTCGCCGATGAGTACCTTGCAGCAGCCATTGTTATTTGCTCCTTTGCCCGCTTTGTTATAAGCGGGTTCTTTGTAAGTTCCTTATATACACCGTATCCGTACAGTGTAGGTGATGGTACAGCCAGACACCTTCACTTATCCTCACTAAGTGACCACATTCGAAACCGTCTAATTGTAATATAAAATTCTAATTGTAATATATATTGCATCTGATTGTAATATATATTGCATCTAATTGTAATAGATATTGCACAACTTCGTAACGGCATTATTGGTTGGGTCTTCAGGGATCTACTGCGCCGACAAAAGAATAACTATCCACAATTATTATCTGTTTTATACGATGCTAGTTGCGCAGTAGAAACACGATTTAATCCTTTGCATGCTTGCTATAAAAGAATTTGCATCCAAAATTTCGAGATGATTGAATGAAATTTTAAATGCGATTCCTTTTTTTTAGCAAAAGACTGTATTCTAATATTGCAAATTAAAATTGCTGGGTAGTATAAGAGTTGTAAATAGGATTGATTTTCTGCAATAACGGTTTTTTAACTTCCAAATAAAGTACACATAACAGAAAGGATAATATTATAAGAATTGTTATGCTGAATATCAGAGTTTTATGTATGTTTTGATTCATGCAACAAGTCAGTGACAGCAGTCAAATAGTTTTGTAAAATTCTTTTAAAGTATCCTTATTGTGGGAATGTACAGTCTCAGCGAGCATTGGTGAATTGCATAAACATATGAACAAACACAAACTTTAGAGCATTTTTATTTTATCATTCATGAAAAATTGTTAAAAGATACAGAGTTCATATTCTAATATGATAATTACTAACACTTTCAAGTAGTTTGATTGTTCCTCATAGATAACCTAGACTTTATTTTCATAGAATTACATGCGGAAGCGTATGAATAATCTTTCAAAATTCGACGTTCTTTCAAACCTTTATCATCTCTCCTCTACACACATACACAATTTTTAAGCTAAATTATTTCATCCGGTTTCCATCCCTAGTATCAAACTACTATTTCCAAACCTGTTTTTTTTAAAATTCAAACCTGCATTTCAAATAATACGTAAAATAAAAAAAAATTAAATTTTTAAAATAAAAAATTCAATTTTTATTTTACGGGCCATGATTATGATGTATATGTATGAATATGATGTTTATATGTGTGTGTGTGTGTGTGGTGTGTAAGGAAAAAAAATCGTGTAATCAAATTTAATGCATAAGATAAAAAAACCACGCAAATCAAATACGAACTTTAATTACCTCTTCATTTTGATAGGGTATTAGTCCTATACGTCCTAAAAACATTAATTGTTTAAAATAAGACTTTCTAAACTGCGTCAGTTCATAACTAGTTGTTATCATATGAATCTTACATAACGCTCTGTCAAAGGTAATTGCTTTTTGTGTCAATATATACGTCAAGGTGATTGAGTGATTTTTTTCCTTGGTGCAATTTATTTTTACAGATAAAATTGTAGAAGTTACTTATCGGGCACAAGATGATGATTTTCGTGACATGTTTGAAAAAAAGATTTCTAAACTGTCGATATTTGTCGTAAGCCGGAGAACATTATAAACATATAAATAGAAAACAAACTTTGTGAATTTAAAGTACAAAATTTAATTATATTATAGATTTAAAAAATTAATCTTTTCTCGAAATCCTTCTGTAATTGTTTTCTCTATTCGTCTCCTTATATACACTGTGATCTATTTACGCTTAAAAGAAATTTCCGAAAATTGCACAAGCAAAGCTGTTATTATAAATTTAGTAAGGTGGCTAATATTAAAATGTTAAGATGATGTAGAATTTAATTAGTTGCCGGTAATAAACCAAAGGAAGAATATTGAGATAATAGTACTAACGCTGTGTCCGCAATAACCAATAAGTTAGAATATGAAAACAATTTTACAGTGTGCCTTAATAACCTAAGATTAAGTAAAATGAAATGAACTTGCCCATACATAGTACTAAAATACTCTGAAAACAATTTTCACCTCTGAAAAACCAGGTTTATTTCAATCCGAGTACTGCATCAGAAATACTGACATTACAAGAAATCATGACTCTAGTCACAACGGATTTCACGAATTCGTCCACGAGTTACTCATATAACGAAAAAAATGAGAAACTTGATAACATCACTAAACGCGCGCGAAATTTTTTCATGTCACCTTTAGCAAGATAATCAGCACATGATGAGAGAGAATAATATTCACCTGCTCATTCCCTGGAAGCTATGAAAGATAAGATCGTTTGAAGAAGCACGAGGAAATATCCACCGATAAGGATTGACCGCATGTCCCTTGACTGCAAATTCTTATTGGAAATAAATCGATAAACATCACAACATACGCTAATCAAGCTTGACCAGCAGTTTATCATTAGATTATAGGAATAGATGAAGAAGAGAAATAGCTGAGTATTCTTAAAATATTATGTTTGACCACAGGCACGAAAAAAATATTTCATAATGAAGCTCGAGGAGAAAAATTACCGACTTGTGTTGCACGCCTCGTTCTCGCCTCCGCAGGACACACTCGAAGGTGAGGCTATTTGATGATTTGGTGAGGATGAAAAGAGAGCGAGTGTCTCTAAACCCATCTATTTATACTTTCTGTTAGGAAGGTCCGTTGCCACTGTTGAAAAGGAATTTGGATTGAAAAATGTGAGGACTTGCCCTCACAGAAACATTACACACTATTCATCGAAGACTACGTAAATTTTACCGAAGTACGTTCCGCTGTAGATAAGTTCCCACGAGGGCTATTTTAAAATTCAATTGAAGACAAAAAAAATCACGGTTTGTGAATAAAAATCGTAGGAACGTGGAATAAAAAAGAACGCATACGAAAGTGGTGACATTGCTTAACTGAAGTAATGTTATGGTGTTATGTAACACTTATCTTAATTGTAATAATTAATTCAGTTGTCAGTATTTGAGTTATTAATTTGAGTTTATTTATTTTGATCTTATTAATTTTCTCTGTTGAAAAGTAATTGTTGATAGTTAATTTTTTTCTAAAAGCAGTTTTTAACTTTAAGTTGCTTGTATTATTATTTTCTTTTTATCCTTTTTATGTGTAGTTTGGTTAGCCATTAAATTTTGTTCTTGAACTCAAAACTTAATTTAGTTTTATTTGTACTGTTTGTCGAATTACTGTTTAGGTAGACCCTTAAGTTATTTTACCTTTAAATTTTAAAGTTCTCTGTTACACTAGTTTGGCGTGTAAAGTTTAATAGGTTTCTGTTTAACGTACCTGTCTTTCTGGTAAAGTTATGAATCCATATTTCCTGACTCTGGTGGTAATATCGACTATGGTGCTGAAGAAACGTAATTTTAGCTGTGTAATTATTATATTTCAACTGTCGAAACATTCTTTTGTATATAATTGAACTGAGCCAAGTGCCAGATTTTTGCAATTCATTCTCCTTATAAATTGTTATACTTTGATGAAAACTAATAGATTTGTTCTCGATAATTCGTGGAGGAAAATTCTTTCCGTTTCTCAGAATTCTAATCTCAGGCAGATAGTTGTCTGAGAATTTCTTTGCCAACGTTCACTTTGGCACCCTCTTTCGGAAAATTTGTTTCTGTATGCATCTGTTCTACAAGGGATTAGTCACGGGGAGAATTTCGAGTATTCCACTCATGTAAGAGTGACACCCTGTGCGCAGCTAACTGAAGAATGTGTTTACTTCGTTCTCAGCGAATGGGTAGTTGACCTCGCGCTTTGCGGGCGTATTGTCAAATTTCGAGATATTCGCCAATTCCTGGTTTCAGTCAGGCCTGTTTCCATCTCCTGTCTTGGTACTCCTCTGTAGGCTTGTCTAACAATTGGCGACATCTGTACATCAAGCATCGCCAAGCGCGAGGGGCTGGCGAGAAGAGGAAAGAGCGCCTGCAGCGTGGTTCGACAGAAGGAATTGCTGGGTAGACGGTGAAAGACGTTGGAGACGAAACAACTTAGGCCAGTGACCCATTAATACTGTGACGCACCTCCAAACCTAGACAAACCTAGCAAAGCCATTGATACTAGAAAACTGCCGGATGGAAATTACGGATAGGAGGAGCGCCCTAAACTTCGACATTATCTGTAACTATTTTCTTTTGTTCTTACAGATTTCCACTTCCATGCGGGAAGAATGTAAATTTCCCGGTGAAGAACCAACATGTATCAACAGCCGAAAACAAAATGTTATAAGAGGTGTGCTCCATCCTCGCATGTGTCAAAATTTAATAATTTACTAAAATATATTAATTTTTTAATGTTTCTACAGTATTAATGTGAGCCTCCACCTAACATTGTAAACTAAGTATCAGTGCATTTTGACGAATTTTGAATATTTTTGTCAGGTATGTTTCATATTTGTTTAGCTAACAATAATTCCAACATTTGCCTCTGTAGATGACTCTTCAATGTAAACCACCAATGTTGTCCATGTTTAACTCTAAATAAATGTTGAGATTTATTTTTTCCTAAATTTGTTTGTTTTAATTTTAATTCTTAGAACATTGGACCTATTTAACTTTTAGAATGGGTTTTTGCTCTTTTGTCTCACAACGCACTTTATTAGATTTGTTAATAACACTTGTTTTGGTACACATATATTTTGTATTCACATGTAGTCACACCTTTCATCTTATTCAGTGCTTTATAAAGTTTTGATTTAATAACTCTAGCAATGTTCTTGATTTTATGTACGATCATGGCACCCGTCAGTAATTATAGAAGTTAAATGATAACTTAAAAGTATAGAATAATGGGCAGGAGGGTCGAAAAAAAATTGGTTATGCATATTGTTTCCAGACTTTAGCATATTCTGAAAATAATTGCGACTTCTACTAACTATGATATACATAAATACCACCGAAACTAACTGATTGCAAACCATAACAGCTTGTTCTGCTTCCAATTTTGATTTTGAGCACAACGCATTCTGCTTCTCTTGCTAGATCGCTTGTTTCTACGTATGTCTTCAAAATTAAATTTCACATTCTATCGAGGAAATGAAATTCTATCGAGAATCCTTATGAGATTCTATCGAGGTTTTTCAAAAAATGGTTCTTTGTACATCGATATATATACAAAATTCGTTTTATGTTATAAAAATTAATCTGAAACCTGTGCTTATTTTTTGAAGATGCTCGAAATGATATACCGCAGACAATTTTCTACTGACACGCTTAACATTTTTCTGTCTGCCAGCAGAGTTTAAAATCATGAAAATTGGGACAAATGGAAATAATGTATGGAGAGTTATTCCTATTACGTTTGAATATTATTCTCATTTCAAGGACAAAACTCTGTTTCTCTTACTGGACGTTAATTCTTTGCCAAAACTTAGTTTGCTTCTCTAGAAGCTCATTTTGACATTCAATAGAAACGTTATAAAATGAGAAACCTGAATAATTGCCTCAGCAAACACAAGCCACATAGCATTTTATCACATAGCCCAGAACCGCATTTCATCACAACCATATTTCATCACATAGCCCAGAACATTCTCGAAAAAAATCAATTTTAGTGCACCCAAATGTTCCAGAACTGCTGTTTTGCAAATTGTAACATCTCCTGTTCCTACAGCGTCAAAAGGTAGATTTGATTAGTTTTTGAATTATTACAGTTCCTAGATTTCTCATTAAAGCTCTCAAGAAATCATATAAATCTATGACATTTGCATTTCCGTCTCGTATATGAAGATTCAGGTTTTCTAGTTGTGTCAATATGACACTTAATTATTTTTTACATTACATTATCTACCAAGAATATTTTCCATTTCACAACTTTTAACAAGGAGAAAATTTTAATTATTATGTGATTTAAAAATAATTTAAGCTTATTTCCTTTTACTCTGCCAATCACAATTCATGTCAGTCGCCGTACGTTATGCTGCTTCATTTCTACCCAACACAGAATTGTTTAAAAAAATTTGAGGAAGTCATGTATTGTGTATTTTACATTTCTATACAGTGTATAAATTTCTTCAAAAATCATAAGCTAAGTGCTTCTTCTTTTAACAGCTTTCAAGATTCCAGTTGTTTAATCCGTTTTTCCCAGTGGATGAAAAACGTTTCTTTGAGAGCAAATCCTTCTGATTTATCACGCAGTGAAATCCTTTAACTTTTTTTAACTTGAGATTTTAAAATAAAATTTTGTTTCTACCATGGATAAGTATTTATTTATACTATATCCACGCAAATTATCCCGAGTAAACATTTCGGATTCAAAGAAGCATAAAATCTTTCCTAGAAATGCGAGACCATTTTAGTAGTTTATAAGAAATTCTTTTTTAACTGAAACCAAAAGAACTTACTTTGAAAATACCAGCAACCTGTAACATGATGCTACATCAGTTGACTCTCAAAATTGAATTGAAAAATAAAATAAGTGGTGCGAGCTTTATCTCCTAGACAACTTGTTTCGGTATGACTGGCCACATCGCTGATCTTCTTTTGAAAAATAAGCATCTAGTAATGCAACTGCTGCGAGTACTATTGCAGTCGATTTTAATGGAATGTTTACATTCTTGAACGCATTTTGTTCACATTCATCCATTTATACATGGTTCTTTCCGAAATGATATCTTAAATCTTGCGACTTTCCACAAGCACTGTGCGCAGCTTAAAAACTATCGTATAATGCTTTAAAAATTTATTCTCTTGCGCTGAGGGTAAACATTTTGTAGATTTCAGCATTACTGATTTCGTGGAATCGTTCATCAAACGTTTGCTGATGAGACAGAGACAACATACTACTATATTCTCTGTTGATAAAAATGCATATTAATCCATATTAAGTTTATTAACAACGATCTTGTTTATATTTTAACATGATATATATGAAATGCGGAAAACAATTAAAGTTATGTAAATTGATAACGAAATTTAAAATGCACGGCAGTCTTAAATGTTTGCATAATAATATGCAATAATTTCACTAAAACCGTCCAAATTCTGTAACTGAATGACAGTATAGAGCAAAGATTCTCAACGGTGGGGGAATTCTACACGTGTGCAGGAATCTGTTAAGTAATTAGTTTTAGTTAATGAGCATTAAAAAGTACATTTATTCAAGTTTTGGTACTTATCAACATTTTCTACCCTTTTTTTATTTAATTTATAAAACATCTCAAAATATCATTTAAATATATACACTCTTAGACAAAAAAAAAAAAAAAAA